>WSFP011468692.1:0-18036 GCA_009831015.1 Picea engelmannii | reverse complement strand
TAAACAAGGACCACCGTGTGGGCTAGTGGTAGCCCACACACTACCAAAGCGCTGCCAAAGGGGGAGGTCACCGGTTCAAATCCGGTCGACTACACAAACTTTTAATTAACAAACCAAAACCAATAAAGGGGTGCCACGTGGCAGCCCATGACTGGGCCACGTGGCACTACGCCATTTGACCATAATATGCCATGTGTCACAAACTGATTCGCTCAGATGTCAGCCAATCCAAAACTGCCACGTCGACGTACGATCATGCCACGTCATCTCCTGCACAGTCAGCATGCTGATGTCATCAACATTGACTTTTTGACCAGTTGACCTTTGACTTTTTACCTGTTTGGGCTTCTGATCAGAACGTGATAACTTTCACATACGGAGCCTGTTTGACAAAGTAAATATACCGCCAAAATCAGGAAGACGAGACGGACGCAATGGAGTTGGTTTCGTCGGATTCTGAGCACTTTCATTTTTGAGCATTTTTCAAGCCCTGTCAGGCTTCTGGATCCGATTTCAGATCACTTGTACCCATAGAAACAAGAAGAAGGAAGGGGAGCATTTTACTATGAACAAGCTACAAGGGGGGCAAGGCATGCCAAGAAGCACATTTGTCAAAAATTTCTTTATAATATTTGTCGTTGATAATATTTGTCAAGAATGCGATCAACACAAACACCATCTTTGCAAGAAACAAGAGGAAGACCAGTCACCATATTTTGATTACACAGATGTTGCAGTGAGCGATAGTTTAGATGACCAAACCACTCATGCCAAAGTTTACTCAATTCATCGCTATGAGCAATAAAAATTGATGGAAAAGATGATGACCCTAAGTTGTCAATTTTTTACAACTTGGTAATATCATCAACAATTAGAGTTGCGAGGACATGTTGAGGATATTTTAAATCCTTGATTACAACTTGGTGAGGTGAAAACTCTATTGTTTTACCTCCACCTAAATGAGTGATTTGATATACTGATACAAGGTTGCAGGAGAGATTTGTAACACATAATACATCATTAAAATGACCATCATCTAACTGAACTATTACAAACCCTACAACGCTAAGAGATCTATCATCACCAACAAATATTTGTTTGGTGTTACGTTCATTAAGAGTAAAAAAATGTCTTTATCCTTAGTCATATGATAAGATGCTCCATAATCAATAAGCCACTCATAAGAAGAAGAAGTAGAGGTTGTATTGAAGGAGAAACCAGAAGAAAAAATGCATGCCCATGAGAAGAAGAGTTAGAAGAAGAAGAATAAAGATTGATGTTGTGCTTCTTCATTGTTTCTTCTAAGGTATCCATATTTTTAAAACATTTAGACTCTAGATGATCATCTCACCCACAAAAATTGCAATTCCTGTCATTCTTCTTAGTTTTTTTATTTTGGTCATTTTCACCATTGGGAGTAGAAGTTGGCTGAGAGAGTTTGGGACCCTTGTTTTTCTTATTGTTGTGAAGATGTTGCTTCTTTGGATGTTTCTATTTATCTTTCTATAGGGCCACTAAGGCTTTGTTGGATGTACCTACAATGTCGATCACTCTAAGATGAAAGAGCTTATCTTGCTCTCTAATTAAAGAATCACAAAAACACTCAAGAGAGGTTATGTTTATGAATCTCATAGAGCTTATTTGGTGGAGTAAAAGATAGATATAAAAGCATAATATGCACTACCAAGCTTAGCAAGAATAACATATATACATCGATCATCATTCATATCTATTTTACAATCTTCAAGTAAAATTCTGAGTGTTTTGAACTTAGATAAATAATCTTCAATGCAAGGGAAATCATTGGGATTTAAAGTCATTAATTGATTTTCAAGCTGGCGGGCTCAAATCACATTGTGTTTACCAAATACCTTTTTTAACTTATCCCTAGTTTCATTTAGCTCATCAATTTCTTGAAGGTGAAACCACAAATAAGGAAAGATGAACATTCTGATTAATTGGCGTGCTTCATCATTCTTATTATCCCATTTTGATTTCTTTTTGGCATTAGTGGGAGATTTTTATTCTCCCAAGGTAATCTAGTACAACCCTTTACTTCATAATACATCCTCCATATGGGATTTCCATGAGAAGAAGTTGGTGTAAGGAAAAAATAACTTGGAGTAGCCATATTAAAATATGTAGGTAATATGGATTCAAAATTAAAAACTCACTTTCTAGATGAGAAACCATAAAAATAAATAGGCAGTTAAAAAAAACAAACACTGAAAACAGATTTTGGATGTGAAAGTTATGCCATTTTTAATCAAAGTAATGTTCAACCAAATGACCTAATATTAAATATATAACAAATGTTTTTTTTTTTTTTAAATGTAACTCAAATTTTATATGAGAGAAGGGGCTATGTTAAGGCAAACATCTAAGTCAAAAGGTTTTTAAAAAAATGGACTCATGTCCTATAGATTATATAACATATATAACTTCCTAAAAGACTTCCAAACATTATGACTACAAATGTCTTTTACATATTGTCCTAACAAAAATATAACTTTTAAAAACATCAACTATGGACTAACTCATTATCTGGTATCTCTTGAACTTCATCACACATTGGTGAATTTCCTTCCACTTCCATTAGCACTATGTCACGACCATCTTGATCTTCCTCTGTAATTCCATGGTGAGAGATTGTTGAAGCTTGGTTAATGGAGGTTGATTGAGTGTGTTGGGGAAGAACTAGCGACCTCAAATACTGACACTCTACTTCTAGGTTAGTCACTACATGTTCCATATTCTCGATCTTTACCATTACCTATCGGAGAATACAATTGTTGCCTGCAATTTTTTCTTCATGGAAACACATAATACATTTGAAATAATTTCATTTAGGCTTTAAATCTATATTAAACAGACCCCCAAAATAACCAAACCAAAGAATACTACTATTTCCACTACCAGAGCTGGTCGAAACATGAGAAGGAGGATGATCAGGGTCTCCAAACCACACGTTGAAAATAAACCCTCTTTCCGAGTAAGCAGTAGAAATAAGAGAAAATATACCAAAATTACCATACCAAACCCCAACAACATATGCACTACCAATTCCCACAAATCTGGAAGATAAGAGAAAACCCCTAGAATTGAATTTGACAAGAACAAAGCCATGAGAGTTAAGAGAAACCAAACCATAGTAGATAAACCTGGAGATTAGGGGACACATGGTGAAGAGATGAAATGTTGTCGTCATTGAACACAAAAAATCTAGGAATTGAGAATCCCTACACCGAGAAACTCCACGCGCTCGAAACCTCAACACAACCTTGTCGTCATCTCCCTGAAGCACAAACCCACCATCAATTCCACGAAAAAACATCAAAATTTTCTGCTAGAGCCATCCCCCAAGAAGGATTAAACTCATAGATACAAAATTGAATACTCCCACTGATTTTGAGGCCTAATAAATGCTCGATATGCCAAATCACATGAGTGAAATCCATTTCGTCATGTCACCTATCCCATCGATTAATTAAACAATCATAATGCTAAGGTATGGGTTGAGACACTTTGATCCCATGGAATACAAGCTCTCCTTCGGTTAGGCCAGAGCCTACGTTAGCCCAATGATCAACCAAGGATTTATGTTCCCTTTTAATATGAAACATGAAATGTAGTTCAAATTCATTAAGAAGAGATAAGGTATGAACAATTATAATAATAATCACATTGTTTTCCACCGCATTCCTTTTGATAAGAGCCCTAATCATAAACATTGAATCACCAAGGATGGTGATCTTCTGAATCCCCTTTTCTCTTAAAATATTGACACCTTTCCAAAGGGTGTAAGCTTCAACAATATTGTTTGATACTTTACCTAGACCCCAAGCAAAATGAACAACAGAATTTCCTTCGGGATCACAAATAACCCCCCTGCACCTGTCGCCCCTAGATATATAACAAATGTTATGAAAGAGGAGGGGTTTGTGTTTTTTCCCCTCTTTACCTCAAAGTGTGTTTATCCCAAAAAAACTTTGTTTTTGCTTGAAAAAAACTTCAACACGGTTGCACACAAAAACAATCGAAATTTTCAAAAAAAAAAATCTGAAACTTTTCAATAATGGAGTTAGATCTTGGTTAGCTTGCCCGAAAATACAAGTTTTCTCTTTGTTTCTAATTTGTTGAGCTTAAATAAAGCGTAGAGCAAAGAGCATACATAGAGAAGAAAACACTTTCTCCTCTGTTTCTATTTTTTTGAGATCATATGGAGCACACAACAAATAGCATACGCGGAGCGGAAAGAGTAGAAAACCATGAATAAAAACAATAAAACTGAAACATTAACTCATACTTTTTTTAAAAAGGGCGTAATCAAAGAATATACCTCCAAAATTAACAAAAATGGTTATATCTTGGGCAAATAAAAACATTTTCAAGTGAAACAAAAAGTGTTTCCAACTGAAAGAAGTGCTTCAAACACAATGGAACAGTTTTCGTAACCCATACATGTACAAAAATAGAATAACCTAGAAATGCAACGACTCAAGTTCAAGATATTGATCAAGAACGAGAGTGTGTCTTCAAACAAGCTCTGATAACATGTTCGACAAAACAAATTGTGGAATTCGACAAAACAAATTGTTTCCACACAGAATGAACACCTTAAACAACTACTCACACAACCCAATCAAACACCAATGTTTTTACATGGTTAAAGCCCTCTAAGAGGGAAACAATCCATGACGTTAGCGAACGCAGGACTCGATGAAGAAAATGCAAATGAAAAAATTGTACATAAGGGTATCTCACAATCGATCTTCAACAAATGACCATGCTCTGTAAATAGAGATCATGGACCAATCAAGTGTTAAGCCACAAATCCATATAACCATTAGTATCAAGGAGAATATGAGTCATTAGATCACTTTATGTCTAGAATATATGGTGATCCTTGGATTACATAACAACAAATCCATATTAAATAAACTCAAAAAAAGAAAAACACCTTTACCCAAAAATACATTAGACAAAGTTGATATTAACTATTAAGTATTTAAATATCCTAACACAAGTTCAATGTGCTCTTAAAAATATGATACTAATGGTACTACATCAATGATTGGATTTTAAACAACAAAATGATAGTAAAAAAAATTTAACCCCTAAAAGAAAACAAAGTTTGAATAATTGAAGCATTAAAAGTTCAAAAGTGAAAACCGATTTTTTTTTATAAATACATATATTATAATTATGGTAAAACAAATCTATAATTATATATATAATTATGGTGAAACAAATATAAATCCAAAGTTAAGTTACAAAGACTGCACATTATAAGTTCACCAATCAAACCATATGATGGATTATAAATTAACCAATCAAACCATATGAATTGAGAAACAAGTATGAAAATCCCTATCAAACCATATGGCATATGGGTTGAGAAACAAGGATGAAAATCCCTATGAAAACTCATTAATGAATCATGGCATAAGTAGAAACTACTAAAACCAAAATTGTGAGGTTCCATAGAGACATTCAATGCAAATTCCAATTAAGACAATCAAAATTGAAAAACAAAGATGAAAATCCCTATCAAACCATATGGGTTGAGAAACAAGGATGAAAATCCCTATGAGAACTCATTAATGAATCATGGCATCAAGTAAAAATTACTAAAACCAAAATTGTGAAGTTCCATAAAGGCATTCAATACACAAAGGAATTCAATACACAAAGGAGGATGGAAAACTCATTAATGAGTCATGGCATCAAGTAGAAACTACTAAAACCAAAATTGTGAGGTTCCAAAGAGGCATTCAATGATTCCAATTGAAACAAAGGAGGATGGTGACACACATATGATGTCATAATTATGCGATTTTTTTTTGTGAATGTGTAATCTTGACTTATTTATAAACTTCATATGTTCTATAATTTCATATTTTTTCTCATGTATTTCATAGACATGAAATTCATTTCAAGTAAACCTTCCACATGAAGTAGAATGCCCTAGTTAGATAGATCTTCTAGTTTCCTATGCCCCACTTAAAATTAAAATGCCATGCACTACATGATATCATAATGATCATCTCTCACATGCTCCTGATCTTTATTTGTCATCCTTCACACAAATGATCCTAGAATTATACAGATTTTCTTTGTTAATTGCTGTACTACAAAATACTTGTTAATAGCGATCTGTAACAGATTTTTTTTTGTTAATAGCGATCTGTAACAGATTTTTTTTTGTTAATAGCGATCTGTAACGGGTCTTCCAAGCCATTATCATTGGTTTCTTCATCATTCCCATCACACCTGCTATGTACAGATCGTCAACCAAAATCCCGATACCGGATCTTCAACATATCTTCTAATACCATAAAGAACAGAGCGTGAAGGATTTGCCACAACGAAGATCACGTTGATGGCCGCCTGCCAATTGGCGTGTTTTCTAAACGAAGAATACCGTGGGAATCGCATGGGGATGGCTTTCTAAGTTTCATAACAAGGGGTCGCTATTTAAAGAAATCCACAGCGCTCACGCGTAACAGCCGACGCCCAGGGTTAAAAGTGGAGAACGTGCAGTAAGGAACCCCACAATTCCCTCGCTTGCCTTAGAATATATACTTCACATGGATTGAAATGGTCTCTGAGTGAAAGAAAAAAATTCTTTTAAGGCCTTCGGATCTGTCAGTGGGTCAGTGGTTTGAAAGAATTTTTTTCCCATGGGGATCTCGGGTTCGAATCTCATCCAGGTGATAATATCGGCATTGCTGTTGCTACTTATTGCGGCAGTGTGTGTGGGCGCCTTGGACGCTGGCGATGGCGATGGCAATGGCAATGTCACGCCGCGGCAGTGCACTGGTTCGATCGGAGAGTGCTTTGAAAAGGAGGAAGAGATGGTGTTTGACTGGGAATCGAACCAGAGATCTCTGATGACGAAGAGGTACCTTATTAGTTATGAAGTCTTGGAAGCCGGCAAGGTTATGTGCCGGCAGAAGGGGGTTTCTTATTACAATTGCCTTGCCTCGCAGGCTAATGCTTATGCTCGCGGTTGCACTCAGATTACGCGCTGCGCCAGAGATACTGGGTAGGATTAGGATTTGAATCTCGGTGATCTTCATAGTGTATCCTGTTTCGGCCACAACCACAGTGCTGAATAATATGCGTCTCATTATATACATAAATGTTTCGCCATGTTTCAAACCCAGATGTTATGATTTTTATTTCTAAAATTTGGATTTTATGTTATGATTTTTATTTATAAAATTTGGATTTTATCAATTAGCATTCATAAAATTTCTAAAAGTAGATTTCTCTACAGAACTTTTATATATACATAAATGTGAGTCCATGTCTTGAACCAGATGTCCATGAGTTTTATTGAGAATTTTGTATTTTATAAATTACCATTACTAAAATTCCTAGAAGTAGGATATCTCTACAGAAATTTGTATTTATAAAAGTCTTAAAATTCTTAGAAGTAGGATTTCAATACATAATTGTGTATAAATGTGTATTTATAAAAATCTGTTATAAGAATATATATACATATGTATTTCATAAAATTTTATTCTGAATATATTATTAATAATTAAAGTGTGTAGATTTTTATAGTTTTTCATAATGTTGTTTGTAATTCTGGAAATAAATTGTGTAAGGAGTTTTTGAAATGTTTAATTTTCCTAGTGAATACTTCATCCATCATCATTGATTCTTGAAGAAATAAGTACGATGATGGGTGGAGTGTCCACTTGAAATTGAACGTTTCAAAAACTTCTTAAACAGTTTATTTCCAGAATTACAAACAACAATATTATTAATAAAAAAATATTAAGATTTAAACTTTTTTTCAGTTACATTTTTTAATTAGTTTTGCTCAAAATTTGGAATAATTGTTAGAATTGTAAATATAATTTGTTAAGATTACACAATGGTACAACAGAATTTTAGAGAATGTTAAATCTATTCTTATATTCAAAAATACAATTTTAATAATAAAAAACTACACTTAAAAAAAAAAAAATTGTATGAAGAAATTTAAAAAAAAATTCAAATCTTAATATAGATTTAGAATTATTTTTTATAAACAAACATTCATAAAATTCTTAAAATAATTATTTTTATTTTATAAATAATCATTGATAAAATTCCAAAAAAAGTTTTTTTTATTTGCATTTATTTTAATGATATTTGAGTTGATCAAGAAGACTTATTTGTTATTTTGTTTTGAGAATGAATCCCCAATTTGAGGAATCTTCTCTGTCGTTTTCATTGTATTGAATGTTGTTTGATTGGTTTGAAGAAACCATTTGCTCTTTTGGTTTGAGAATGAATACTTAATTGGTCTAATCTTCTACTATAAAATGAATACTTAATATGTCCAATCTTCTGTAGAAACTAGCAACATAAAATCTCTTTCAACAGACAGGGAAAGCTTTAGTCAACACGATAAGATTCCTAATGAGAGGGAGAAAATGATGATCCCATTCATTCACTGCGTCCATTAGTGAACCCATCCATCTATCATCTTGCTGCCACATGTCATTTCTGTGCTATGACATATGTAAGTAATCACATTCCACTACATTGTGTAGCAAAAGTTGAGTATACATAGGACAAATGGTAGTGTTCAAATTCTTTATTAATTAAATTGCCTCATTCATTGTAAGTTTTGAAGATCATTGCTACCAATGGATTCGTCTATGGATTCCTCTTTGAAACTAGTTTGTAATTATATAAAAATTTTCAGTTTTTGTTATGAATTATTATTTTTTCATAATTTTTTTTAAATTTTGTTGATAATTTCATTGTTTTGAAAATCAATTGAAATGTAAATTCAATATTGACAAAATCATAGTATACTTCCTTACATTGTGTTTATTAAAAAGTTATTTAATTTTTTTTGGTCATAATCACATCAAAAAGAAAATAAGTGTTCATATAAATATTTTGATATGAGTTTTTTTTTTTTTTCAATTTATAAAAAATAATATTTAAATCTAAAAACTAAAAAAATATAGTCTAAAAGTTAGTACAATATGTGTGAATTACGAGTATATAATTTCCCTAATATGTGTAAATTAGGGAGCATATAATTTCCCTATATTGAATAGTCATCCCAGGTAGTTCATTCATTGTTGTTATATAATATGGGCAAGGAGATAAGACAATTCTTTACAAACCTTGCTTTTGTTTAAGAGTGAAATTCTCAAAGAAATAATGAATTTAGAAGGATTGAAGTTGAAAAAAAATGGTAGTTTTCTTCTTAAAAAATTAGTAAAAATGTTATCCATTTTCATGGTTTCACCTTTAGGTTTTCAAATATGTGGAGAACTTACAACATTAGATTATTAGTTGTTTTATTTTCTGAAATAGAGATAGAGAAAGAGCAAAAATATACCTTTAGCTATGTAATCATGGTGGATTCTAGTGAATGTTCTTCTTTCATAGATCTTCAATGTTGTTAAAGGAGAGAAAATTATTTGGTAATATAAAACAAATAGACTTGTTGGAATACAAAGGTCATCCACATCATTACAATGTTGGAGAAGAACAATGGATAATTTAGAATTATTTGGTACTCTAAAATGAATATACTAGTTCAAGGATCATCCACAACTTACAATGTTGGAGAATAACAAACAATTTAATGATAACAACTTAAAATCATCTTCCTCATGTTGTTTTTTCATGGGTTTTTTTTCTCCTTATATCAAATGCCCAATGCTATATATTTATTTTGGCCACTACATACTATGGTTATCATATTGTAGTTGTAAATATGATGTTTGTTGTATATGTGAACTAAGTGTAGTAATAATATCCTTATGGTTATTGTAAGTGTAGTTGTATAACATAAAGAGGCACACATATCTTGTAGTGCCTTAGTCACTTGTCAATTGGAAAAATAACTTTCACATTAAAGTTAGATTTGAACAAGTTCCTTATTTATTCAGTAACTATTTTAAGGATATGATTTTTTCAAGTTTACCATGTTGATATTGATAAGACTATTTTAAAAATATGATTTTTTCAAGTTTACCATGTTGATATTGATAGGACTATTTTAAGGATAGGATTTTTTCAAGTTTACCATGTTGATATTGATAGGAATTGTAATCCCATAATAATGTTATGAAATTTTTTCTTGAATAATGGAATTCAATTAACCATATGCTTGAATCAATTTTGTTCTTTTGAAGTATTATTAAATGCTTTGTTTATATAGGTATTGATAAGTTAAGATGGTGTATGAAAGTATGTTAGTACATTAGCATTGTATCAATCCATCATCTTAGTAGAATCCATCTAATTCTAAATTAAAACCAAGTTTCTTTGAGTTACTTCAATGATAGTGTGTATATGTTATTTATCATAGTCAATCCATTTAATTGTAAATAAGAAGAGTTCCATTAATTTACTTCAATGGTCATTTACAAATATATTATCAACATCTAAACAATCTACAATATTTAAAATAGAAATAAATATTGAGTCATGTCAAAATACATTTTTTACTATAATCGATTTTGTTCATTTTCAAAGAAGTATTTAACAAAAATTTAAAATGAGATTAAACTTTAGAGGTAGGGTTATAGGGAACATGATTATGTAGATGATCCATAGTAATGGAAAGAGGGATAGGAGGTAAGGAAGACATAGGGTTACAGGGAACATGATTATGTAGATGATCCATAGTAATGGCAAGAGGGATAGCAGGTAAGGAAGACATAGGGTTATAGGGAACATGATTATGTAGATGATCCATAGTAATGGAAAGAGGGATAGGCGGTAAGGAAGACATACTAGGGTTTTCATTGGTCGCATTTGAGGTAACGACGAGGGGGATAGGAGGTAAAAAAGTTCAATTTTTTTTTCTATGGCATATTATTCTTGAATTTACCGCATGTTCAGTGATAGATATGGCCTCTTTGCTCTAGCCTGAATCTACACTTATCTTTTGGGTGGTCACCATTCTTGCATGAAAACTCAAAAATAGGACCACCACTATTTTTTATTGCAATCACCTTCCAACCTTAACATAAACCCTGAATTCACCATCAAAGTTTTCACAATGAATGTACGAGCACTTGACCTAGACTATTTTGGATTGCACAGTAAGAATTTAGATGTCATTGTGATTCAAACTATAGCTAGGCAATTTCAGATTAAAAAAATCTTCTTATGATTTCAAATTCCAAATGGGCGATTTCAGATTGCATATTCAAATAAAACTCGAACTGCACAATTTCATATTTCAAATCGCAAATCTAAAGTGGTGGAAAATAACTTTTTCAATGGCATATATTTTGATGGAGCCCTTAGTTGGAACTTTGTACCTATGAGATTTTATTTTATTATCATGAAAACTACTTGTGTATATTCTATAATTTTGAATGGGAAGTGGTGATTGAGGGGCTCTGTGGCAGGATATGGATGAGGGTTTCTGCAAGTGCGAACTAGGGTTCCCATGAATATCTAGCTAAGATGCTCTTGGGTTTTTGGAGGGTGGAGGATGTGACACCAAAGCTGTCAATGGAAGAGGAGAGCTTGGATTACTTAGATAACCCGCTTGAGGGACAATCGATCTAGATGAGTTTGCTTCTATGCATGCATGAAATTATTGTGGGTGTAGGTATGATGTATCCAGTGGGGGCATGCTCATTGAAGGAGGAAACAATGAGCATCCTTGGTGATTTCACACAAGGGCTATCCAATATTGATTCCAGGGTGGAAACTAAGCTGGAGGAGGGGGCACAAGATTGTGTATTGTTTTCTCCGGGTGCATTAATGTTACCTCAGTCATACCAGCTGCAACACAAAATGGAGAAGATATTGCAAACCCAGGTCTATCAATAAACCAGACTGAATACTGGAGCATTTACTCAACATGATGCAGGTATTGATATTGTTGATCCAACCTTGGCCTTCTGCAAGGAGTTTGAAATTTTGTTTTCCAAATGTTTTTGCTTGTTCATAATGAAACCTGAGGAAGGTTTTATTGGAAAATATCTAAATCTTACCCTCATGAGCGACTCCAATACAATTGAGATAGGGAGTCGAGGGCATCCTTCTTTGGAAGGAGAAAGGAAACCCAAGAGACAAACATGCATTAAAAAGATGGAGGAGCCAGTAATCCTGAACTTAGGGGCAAAAAATAGGATCAATGATGTGATGGAAATGGAAGAACATGTGTTTATTGTTAGGTTTATTGGTAGAAAGATATATGGATGTTGTCTTAAGGAGTGGACAAAGGAAAATTTTGAACCTGTGGTTGGATACCCTCCTCACATTATGACTTTGGAAAAAAGGATGGTTAGTTTGGGTTTTCAAATTGGTGGTTGGGGCAAATAATATGCTGCATAGTAGATGGAAGTGGGGTTCCCAAATCTTATTTATTAAAAGTTGGCATGTGGATTTCAATGCCATAAATGCTTGTGTTGATATCCTTCCAATATGGGTTCACATTCTGGGCCTTCCTCTTGTTTTATGGTTTGATGATGTGTTTGAAGCTATTGGGAATGCCCTCAAATCGTACTATGAAGTTGACTACTCTTTCTGAGATACACGATATTATGGAATGGAAAGAATATTAGTGGGATTAAAGACATATAAGGGCTCGACAAAAGGAATGGGCACTAAGCACGAGGCGAACCTTTACCAACTCACTCTGGACTACCATAGTTATGGGATTTACTAGTGGATAGTTATACCCTTATCATAGGAAGGTGTGGATCCAAAAACTCAACCAAACATGCAAGGGTGGAACTGGTGGAAAATCCCATCATTCAAAGAGGACATGATGGCACTAGGAATAAATGGGTCAACTTGAATTCTTTGGTTATCCCATTCAAATTAGAGGAACATCCATTGGCCTTAGGTGTACACAAGGAATGCATTTTGGATGCAGTTAGTGAGAAAAAAGGTTGGAAACCTGGCTCTAGGCAAGTCACCTCAGATACCTTTTCCTTGCAAAAGAAAATCCATTGAAAATTTTGTTTTTTGATCTTGGGGGATAAAGGTAGAAACGAAAGGGTTGGAATCCATCAATGAATTATTTCCTAGCCTATCACATATGAAAATATATTGTTTGCCCGACTCTCATTCCTTTACTTGTGATAGAAAGTCCTCTGGTAGAAGATAATGTCAAGGTAAGGACATTTTCATCCCTTGGGAAGGGAATAGAGGCATTGACACCTTTTCGAGATTTATCCCCCTAGGAATCCTCCAAATATAATCTTAGACCTAAGAGTAAAGGAACCCTCGACTTTCCCTAGTAAAGTGGTGTTGGAACATCAAGCATTGATGGTTCATCACACATTTCCTAGGTTCATTCGGTCGAGAGGTTGACCTACATTTGGAGACAATCAGTCGAGCGATCAACCAACACGCCATACCAGTTGATCAAGTAGTCGATGTGCATGTTGGTTGGAAAGTCGACCAACAGTTGAATATAGTCAAGCGATGGATTGACCAACCCTGCAATCGACTACAAGTTGGATGGATAGTCGGTTGGGTCGAGTCCCATCGAGTCGACTTGACAGAGAAGATTTTGTGGAGTCAACTCTAATTGCCGACAATTATATGTGGACAAGATCTTCAGGATTATGTGGGAGTTGATTAGATCTTGAGACAATAAAAGAAGACCCCTTGGGTCATTATCATAACGTGGAATGCAAATTGAGATTGCTCAATAGATCATGCAGATCAAGATGTGCAATATGAACTATGATGTTTTGATTACAATACTTTGTGCTTAAGTGTTGTAACGATGTCTTTATACACCACCTATGTTCTTCAAATCTTTTTGTCCCTCTTCGATTGTTTGCAATACTGTTTTCTTTGTTTCATATCGTGTTCCATTTTTTCCCCATCACAATATCAGATCTAATGGTTTAAACCTCGACCTATTATCTACAAACCTTGTTGAGTCAGATCTGTTGTGTGATTGACTCTGGACCGGTGGTTTGTTGATTGGAACTTATTAAAACAAGACCAATCTACATATCAAAGATGGATTCAAAGATCGATCTTTTTATTCTAAATGGATCAAATTATGCAGTATGGGTTCCAGATATGGAAACCCTGTTGAAAAGTAAGGGACTATGGAAGTACACCAAGGTTGTGATCCCATATCCAATAGATGCTTCAACAAAATTTGTTATTGATGGAAAGAAGGATAAGGTCGTAGGGGTCATCATGACCTACATCTCGCGGGAAATCCATTTTCATCTTAGTTGACTTGACTGTCCGCAATTGTTCTGGAAGAAGTTGAAGACCTTTTTCGACTAAGTCAACAAAATCCATGTCGTGTAGTTGGAGAAAGAGTTGATCTCTATCGATCCTCATTGCTTTGAGAGAATGGAGGGCTATTTGGTGCGTGTTAAGGAACTCCAGTTGAAGTTGAGTGAATATGGAGAGAACTACAAGAATAAGGATGGACAACTCATTGAGTTGGTCCTGATAAATTTGAGAACACCATTTGATGTGTTTGTATCAACCTTCCACACCAACTGGCACGCACACAAGCAATATGGTAAGGACTACTCCTTTGAAGTTTTTTGCGAACTTTTGGTTACTAATTAGATTAAATTGCGTGAAGAAGGAAAGCTTGGTGGTAAACACGAGGCCCACTTGCTCAAGGGTAAGGGCAAGATGGATTCCAGGAATAGAGTACAGATTGATACTTCTGCACAAAAACCTGCATATAATGATCAGGGACTCCAGAGACAACCACATCAAAGTAAAAATAAGAAGACATGTTGGTATTGTGGAAAGACTTGACATGTCGAGAAGAAATGATTCAAGAAGCAAGATGATTTAGAGGAGAAGGTTAAGAGACTTGAAGGAGACGTGTCGATTGTTTGCCAACCCGTTGATAATTTCACCTTCCAAGTTGGGACTTCTCAGGCCTTGATTTCCATACTACGCAAAATGAATGGGTTTTTGAATCTAGGTGCACTCATCATATGGCGAAAGATTCCACTTTATTCACACCACTGAATAAAGTCGAAGAAAGTAGAATCTATGTTGTTAATGATTCTGCTTTGGATGTTGCTTGATGTAGCTTGTCGACATGGTAATTTTTTTTATGTCTATCATGTGCCAAATCTTAGTGTCAATCAGTTGTTTGTTTCTTAGTTGACTCAGACCAGTAAGATTGTGGAATTTTGACAGATCGGTTCTATGTTCGAGATTTGAAGAAAGGGAATTCGATTGTTGTTGATGGGCTTCTAGACCCGAAGGACAACTTATCCAAGTTTCGTTACTCGACTTGACCTGAATTTGAACCGACCACACTTATTGCTCACACTGATGAGAGAAGTCGAATTTGGCACGAACGACTCAAACATCTAAATTTTTGAATTCTGCAGGGACTAATAACTTAGAACATGGTTGTTGGTTTACCAAGGATGTTTCCCCCTGAAGGTGTATGTAAGGATTGCGTACTTGAAATCATCATCGGGCACCTTTCAACTCTCGACAAGTGTGGCAAGTGTAGAACCTACTAGAACTGGTTCACAATGATGTTTGTTCTATCAATTTACCTTCATTGGCAAGTGCAAGGTACATTTTGAATTTCATTGATGATTTCTCTCGTTTCACATGGGTCTTTTTCCTGAAGAATAAAAATATTGTCTTTGAGAAGTTCAAAGAATTCCAAGCCTTTGCTGAAAAGCAATGTGGTCTACCCATTAAGTGCTTGAGATCAGAAAATGGTGGTGAGTATGTCAATCGACTCTTTGAAGAATACCTACTTAGATATAGTATGGGTTGGTAGCGGTCGGTTCCTCACACACCTCAACAAAATGGCATTGTGGAGACCAAAAATCAAACATTAGTTGAAATGGCTAGATGTCTTCTACATGATAAAGACCTTCCTCCTCGCTTCTGAGCTGAAGTAGTGTATTGTGCCAATTATGTGCTCAATCACATCTCGACTCGAGCTGTTCCTTCCACGACTCGAGTCGAACGATGGTATGGGAAGAAGCCCTAAGTTGGCCACCTCTGTGTGTTTGGACGTGTTGGATGGGTCCACATTCTTGATGATTGTCGAAAGAAGTTGGATGAAAAAATTCATGCTTTCATCATGATGAGATACTATGAAGAGTCGAAAGCCTATCGATTATTTGATCCTATCCAACGATGAATGATTGTCCGACGTAATGTTCAGTTTGATGAGAAGTCTTTCAGAGTCAAGTTGTTAAATTACTCCTCTGGATTGTTGTAGGATGCTCCCTTTGATGTTGTCTTGGACATTGGTTCTCCTTCTCCCCTCTTAATTCCTTTGAACTTTCTGCCTGTTTCAACTTGACCTTCAATCTCCGAGTCGACGAGTCTAACGTATTTTTTTTCGACTGCTCCATCGACTACAGAAACTCCGAATTTTGATCAGCCTGATGAGGCGAGCCATTGTTCACCTATTTATTTACTACCTCGATGGGCTGCTAAGACAATTGAAGCCACCGGAGCTAATGTTGGAGATACCTCGTATGGACGACAAACTCGAAGTCATAAGCAACATGTCAGTGTTTCCCTAATGACTCGTGTTCTTGGAAGCTCCGACCATGTTACCTACTTAGATGTCGAAGGTCAACCTGAATGGGAACATATAATGAACACTGAAATTGATTTCTTATCAAAGAATCAAACCTAGGACTTGGTTCCCCGACCACATGGAAAAAACATTGTGAAGTGTTGATGGGTCTACCAGACCAAATTTACCTCTGAAAGTGTTTTTGAGAGACATAAAGCACACCTCGTCGCGAAGGGATTTTATCAACAAGAAGGCATCGACTACACTGAAACCTTTGCCCTCATTGAAAAGATGAATTATGTTCGCTTGATTCTTTCCATCGTTGCTCGCTTTGGATGGCAGATTCATCAGATGGATGTGAAGAGTGCCTTTCTTCACGGAGACCTTTCTAAATAAATTTACATGGAACAACCAACTTACTTTGTGACAGACTCCAATTTGGTATGCCAACTCAAAAAGTCGTTGTATGGTTTTAAGCAGGCTCCTCGAGCTTGGTACGCTAAGATCGGCAATTTCTTTCTTAGGCTTGGTTTCAAACATTGTGAATATGATCACATCATGTATGTTCTCCACTCCAATGGAGACACTTTGATTTTTATTGTATATGTTAATGAATTAATCATTACTGGAAATAATAATGCACTCATATTTAGATTGAAAAAACAACTTGTTGACTCCTTTGATATGACATATCTTGGAACTCTACATTGATTTTTGGGTCTTCAAGTATTACCAATGTGTGATGGTTTTTTCATTTCTTAGTCTAAATATGCAATGGATCTGTTGGCACATTTTAAGATGGTTGATTGCAAGCCTTGTTCCACTCCCTTTCAGTCTGGAGTGAAGCTTACTAAAACTTGTCCAACACTCGTTGTTGATGCTACTCTCTATCGAAAATTGGTCGGGAGTCTTATTTATCATACTCATAGTCGACCTGATAACTCTTTTGTTGTTGGTGTGGTTTCTCAGTTCATGCAGGATCCCAGAGAAAGCCATTGGAAAGAATTCAAACACATTGTTCAATATATGAAGGGTACCACTCATTTTGGTATCAAATATCGTCATAGTTCAAATTCGCTAGTTAGCTACACCGACTCCGACTGGGCTGGTGATGAAGATGACCGTAAGTCCACTTATGGGTATGTGTTTCGCTATAGAATTGGACCTTTGGTGTGGTCATGTAAGAAATAAGTTAGTCTCTTTGTCGACTACAAAAGTAGAATATCATGGCATTGTTCAAACATATATTGAATTAGTTTGGATTTGTCAACTTCTGGGAGAGTTTGGATTTCTTGTTTAGACCTTGAATACAATCTTTTGTGATAATCAAAGCTCCATACAGGTTGTTGACAACCATGTTTCTCACAGTAAGATGAATCATGTTGAGCTCCATGCTCACTATTTGTGGAAGTTGGTTCATGACGACGTTGTTTCTCTTGAATATTGTCGCACTGAAGATCAAGTTGTTGATATCTTCACCAAACCTTTAGTTGAAGATAGATTTATCAAGCTCTACACTTTTCTTGGGATTCAAGAAG
>ML877066.1:0-10930 GCA_009831015.1 Picea engelmannii | reverse complement strand
AAATAATATGGTTACAAAGATTGTGTTCAAGTATTGGGTTGGTACAACAAGCAGTGCAATTAGATTGTGACAATCAGAGTGGAATATTCCTGGCAAAGAACCCAACTTATCATTTGAAGACAAAGCATATTGATGTTCAATATCACTTTGTGAGAGACATGGTTGAGGAAAAGAAGGTGTTGCTGGAAAAGGTTGACACTTTGAAGAATGTTGTAGATTCATTGACAAAGTTTGTGAGCATAGAAAAGTTCTCCTGGTGTAGAGTAACAATGGGCATTGCTGCCCTGGATTGTTGACTATATAATCCCCTGGACCCCTGGATGCAAAGAAAACAACAAGTAGGAGAATGTTGAGTATGTGTTATATTCTTTGCACGTGTGTGTGTGTGGGCGAGTCAGATATGACAACTGTGTCTGACGATCCCTTGTATTAGTGCTCTGTTTGTGCCATGTGCGCCAAGCGCTTTCCTAGGGGGGTCCCAAGGGGGGGCAAGTATGCCCCCCCCTGGTTATGAGCAACGTTCGGGGCAATGCCTCAAATTTTTTTTTTGGCTGGTTTTTGCTATTTTTAGTGGTTTACTAAAAATAATCCCGGTTTTAGGGATTAGGGTTTTGGTATCTACGGAATACCTAAAAACATTGTATATATTGTATAGTGAATGGTGAAATTTGATATAATGAATATAAGAAAGGTTTTCCCGGTTGAGGGTTTCTGGTATAAATCTCTGTGTACTATGTGAATGAGCCATTGATTAAATTTTGTTTTGCTTAAGAATCTATATGAATTACTTTACTTCACAGGTTTAAAACTTACAATAAGCTAGTACATTGAGACCTATGGTAGGATGTAGAGATGTGTTAAGGGGATAAGTGATGATTACTTAGAGATGAATTATAGGGAACCAAAGACTACCATACAGGCCACTGAAGAAACAAACTTGATAGGAATGATAGAGTAGTGGGACTACTTTTTTTCCAGTTTGGGAGTCAAAGTCAACCTACTAAGAGGGGATGTTGGACATGTGAAGGATCAAACTTTCAAAGGGAATGCCAACATGTATAGATTAGAGTTAGCTGGGAGGATATTTATATCACTGTAGGGGATTTGGGTAAAGCCCACATGAACCATGCATTGGTGACCAACCTCCAAGATGAGCATCAATCCATTGTACTCGAGACATCATATAAGGTTAATGATATCAATTTTTCATTATTAATAGATCTAGGAGAAACACAAAGTTTTATTTCTTATAATGCATTATTAAGATAAAAAATGATGGCAATTAATCAAGAATATTTGAACCAAGTAGAAATGGCTTCTAGAATTAAGCAATAAGTAGGACATTTAGCTTAAGATTGTGAGATTGGCATATGACATCCTTTAGAAATGAGATCCTTTAACTTAAGCAATAATTCCTCCTACAACTGCAACTGCCTTCAAGATATGTGCACTAGATGAGTGAGTGAATGTGTACAAATGAGACACCAACCTCACATATAAATACAAGTGTGAGATGACGCTAGGGTTGTGTCTCTTCACTTGGTTGAGCCAAATTCTCCTAGAAGTGGATAAAACCACTTTATAATTACTAGGGGCCAACTTACAAATACCACTATTCAAATACAATTTGACCAATCCACAAAAGGGGATTTGATCTTATACAAGACTTGAATTGATCAATCCGCAAAAGGGTATTTGATCTATAAAATAATAACTCAAATATAATTAGAATATTCTTCTAAGTTACAATATTTCAACACTCCCCATTAATAAGAAGGGTATTCTATTGACATGATTGAATACAACATCATCAAGAGAAGGAGAGGGAAGCATCATCATCGACATCTGGAACACTGACTGGAACATCTATAAGTCATCAAAAGTTTTTCTCATCATCAATATCATCATCATTTACATCATGGAGTTGCAGTAACATCATCATCATCATCAACATGAAGCTAAAACATCAACATCAATGTCATGAAGCTGTAACACAACATCATCAACAATACAAAGTTGGAACAACATCATCAACAACATGAGGCTGGAACAACAACATCATCAACATGTGGCAACATAATGAGGCAGGTGCATCAATAACAACATTTATGGTACTCTGACAAAACATCCTTATCGGACCTTTAGGATCTACCCAAGAATCATGAGATTCCTTAGGATATAAAATACTAACAAGTTACCATGTGGTACTCTGATAGATTGTAATTACCGAATCTTTGATATCTTTCCAGGAATCATAATATTCCCTAGGATATAAAATCCTAACGAAGCTACAACTGCTGACCACAACTGGAATATACATGCACATGTACTCTGACAGACCGTCCTTACCGAACCTTTGGGATCTCCTCAGGGATGATCAACTGCCTAGGATATAAAATCCTAACGGAGCTACCCGCTATTGGTCAGGATACCATAGTATCATCAACATCAGTCCCCCTTTCGAGGGAGGTCCTTTCAGACTACACCAAGCTTGTCTCATAAGTACTCAAACTTCACATGAGACAGAGGCTTGGTCAACACATCTGCAACCTGCTCATATGTGCCAACATATTGGAGCTTTACATCTCCCCTCTGCACCATCTCACGAATGTAATGGTACCAGATCTCTATGTGCTTCGACTTATCATGGATCAATGGGTTCTCCTTCATCTTTATACAACTCTGGCTATCACATAAAATCACAGTGGATTCCATCTCCATATCAAACAGACCTATCGACAACTTCCGAAGTCATATGGCTTCACAATTGGCGGAACATGCTGCAATGTACTCCACTTCTGCCGTGTTGAGAGAAACACTAGATTGCTTCTTGCTTTGCCATGAAGTCATGGCTGACCCCAAACCAAAACAACATCTTTAAGTGCTCTTTCTATCTGAAGCACTTCCAGCCCAATATGAATCAGTATAACCATACAGTTTGAAGTCGTGATCTCCAGTATAATAGAGACCATAATACAAAGTACCCTTAAGGTATCTCATCACATGCTTTGCATCTACAAGGTGAAGACGTCTAGGATCCACTAGATACTAACTCAAGTTGTTCACAACAAAGCATATATCTGGCCTGGTATTCGTCAGATACATCAATGAACCAATAACTTGTCTTTATAGAGCAACATCAACCAACTCTGACGAAGTATCAACCAGGAGATTCAAATTCATTTCCATGGGTGTGTTCATGGCTTTACATTCCAACATGTCAAATCTCTTTAGTATTTCAATTGCATACTTCCCTCATTTAAGGAAGATCTTCTCTGGCCTCTGCCGAAATTCAATACCTAAGAAATAATGCATCGGGCATAGGTCATTCATCTCAAATTCAACGACAAGCTTTTTCTTACAATCTATGATGAGCTTTTCTTTTCCTATCAAGAATAAATCATCCACATATAGTAGCAATATAACTGGCTCATCATTCATAACCTTGAAGGATCAACTTTGCTCTTGGTAAATCCCAAGCTTGTCATGAAACTATCAATTCTGCCATACTAAGCTCTTCAAATTGCAGACACGAGTCTTTCTATATTCAACTTCAAACCCTTGTGGTTGTTCTATATACACTTATTCTTCAATAACACCATTTAAGAAAGCTATTTTCACATCCATCTGGTGAAACTTCCACTTCATTTTGGATGCAAGAGCTATGATGGTTCTGATAGAAGTGTATCTGGCTACAAAAGAAAATGTTTCTTCATAGTCAATACCTTCCTTTTGAGAAAATCCACGAGCCAAAAATCATTGGGTACTGATAATCATCTCCCAGTGAAACTTTCTAGGAAGAGTCCTTCTCTATAAGTCTGGAGAGAGTGTTCTTCTAACCAGTCATGTGCTTAGAGGAACCACTACCTATCCTCTCCAGGTGTTACAGATCCTGAGAGAGCAGAAAACAAAACATATTCTTCAATCTTTTCTTTAGCTAACTTGTTGGGTGTCTCATCATCTTCAACTACATGGGCATGATGTATTTTGTTATTTATCTTCTTGTATTCTTCCCTTATGGTAGGGCAATTCTTAGCAATGTGTCCCATCTTATCACAATGATAACACTGGTAGGAGGATAAATCTTTTTTTGCCTTCTTTGACCTTTATGATAAATTTGGAATCTCTTCGGAGAGTGAGACTCTTTAAGAAAGTGAGTATCCTTTTGAAAATGAGACTTTCCCTTTTTCACCCTTAGCATGAGAAGCTAGGGCTTGATCTTCATCTCTTAATAGGACAACTTCTCGGTTGGCCACTCTTGCTTCTTCTTGAACAGATTCTTCCAATAAACTGTCAAATTGGAGTTTCTTTTTTCTTGCACAAATAGTTTGGATGAAGGCATCCCAAGGTCTTGTGATACCATTAAGAGTTTTCATCACGAGTTAATCTTCATCTAAGTTGTTTCCAATTCCCTCTAACTGTTCCTTGAATTGAGAAACCCGAGAGAAATAGTCTTGAACTGTTTCTCCTTTTTGCATCTTTGTATTCTTGAGTTGGGTTCTCAAGTTCATCTTCCGGTTGATGTTCTTTCCTTCATTCATTATGGTTAGGGCATCAAACATATCTTTTGGAGTATTCTTAGAAGACACTTGAGGGATCAAGTGGTATTTAATGGAATCTACAATTATTCTTTTAGCCTTAATCATATCCTTCTTGTACTTCTCTTTCGCTGCATTTTCTTCGGGTTCTGATACATTTTCTTTTATGAATTTTGCAAGGTCATTCTCTTCAAGAATGAGTCCAATTCTGTACTTCCAGACACATAAATTTTCCACACCTTCTAACTTGTTAACAAGCTTGGTTCTTGTAGACATCTTGACCTGGAGCTAAGAAAATGATGAGAAAATGAAAGTGCTCAAAAAATGAAATTGAGATTACCAGGATATGTGTTGGGTTGAGGCGAGTTTGCTGGAGTTCACTGTTTTTGAAAAATCCAAGTTTTACCCCTTGAAACTTGACCTACGCAATTCTGGACTGGTACTTTTGGTATTGGTTCTGGTTTCCTGGTTTCTGGTACCAGTCAAAACTAGGGTTTGACTTTCTGGAGAATCTAGCCATTGAAAAAGTTCGCTCAAGCTTCCAAAAGATGTGCTAGGGCAAGGCACACTTCCCAAGGTGGTCTTTGGAAAAAATTCCTCTTCATTGAGAAGCCCTAATTTTCTTGTACGACAATAGAAACGTCAAGAAACCAAGTGAAATATGCTCTATTTAGTCAAGCTCTGATCCCATGTTAAGTTTTTACTGTTGTTATTAGGTTATTTCCAAATTACATGAGCATTTAATGCATTTCTAAAACAACAGTATAAAGAGGATCACTAAAAGAAACACTATCACAAGGTACACAGCATTTTATCTTGGGAAACCCTCATGGGGCTGAAAACCCAACAAAAACTTCCTCAATAACAGATTTCCAATACAATGACAAGACTAAAAACAAAACACCAAAGACATACCAATACTGAGCATGCACCTCTCTTCTCCTTCCTCCTACAACTGCAACTACCTTCAAGATATGTGCACTAGATGAGTGAGTGAGTGTGTACAAATGTGAAACTAACCTCACATATAAATAAAAGTGTGAGATGGCGCTAGGGTTGTGTCTCTTCACTTGGTTGAGATGACTTCTCTTAGAAGTGGCTAAAACCACTTTATAATTACTAGGGGATGACTTTACAAATACCACTATACAAGCACAGTTTGACCAATCCACAAAAGGGTATTTGATCGTATATAAGACCTGACTTGATCAATCCGCAAAATGGTATTTTATCTATAAAATAATAACTCAAATATAATTAGAATATTCTTCAAAGTTACAATATTTCAACAAATGGGAGGTCATTTCGATGGATTTTATTGTTGGATTGCCATTGACGGCAAAGAGACATGATTCAATTTTTGTGGTCGTTGACACTTTGATGAAGAGTGCACACTTTATTCCAGTGTGTACGACGTATCAGGCGCCAGACATAGCTAGAGTTTTTGTGAGTGATATTGTGAGGTTGTACAACGTACCAACAAAGATAATATTCCATCATGGATCAATGTTTACTGGACGATTTTGGACTAGTTTCCAAGAGGCCTTGGGAACACAATTGAATTTTAGCGCAACATATCACGCCGAGATAGATGGACAAAATGAAAGGAAGAATCGGATTTTAGAGGATATGTTGTGTATGTACGTGATGGATCAACATAAACATTGGGAAGACTTCTTTCCATTGGTAGAGTTTACATATGACAACAGTTACCAGAGTACGATTAAGATGGCACCGTTTGGGTTTCTTTACGGGCGACCGTGTCAGACACCATTGAGTTGGGATGGAATTGAGGATAGGGTCCTGGTGGGACTGAAAGTTATCCAATAAATGGAAGAACAAATGTAATCGATAAGATGGAGGGTTAAGGAAGCACAGGATCAACAGAAGAGTTATGTTGATGTGCATCGCGTTGACAACAATTACGAGGTTGGCGACAAAGTTTTCTTGCGGGTAAAACTGCATAAGAGCTTGATCAAGTTTGGAAAGGGTACCAAACTCTCTCCTAGGTTTTTGGGACCTTTTGAAGTTGTGGAAAAGAAAGGACCCATGGCTTACCAAATAACCTTGCCTGATTCTTTGAGGCATATGCACGATGTATTTCATGTATCTGTTTTACAACATTATATGAGTGATTCGTCACATGTTATTGACATGAGTTTTTTGCAGGTGTTAGATGAGAGTGCTCTCATGGTGGAGCCAATCCACATTCTAGACCATTGTACTCGACAACTACGACTTCGAATAGTCGATTAGGTCAAGGTCTAGTGGGATAGTTATAGCCCACATTCTACTACGTGGGAGGACGCATTTGAGATGCGTCAACAATTTCCTTATTTGTTTGATAGATTAGATATGTAGATCTATGTCAGATACATTTATTTACTTGCATATATAGACTGTACAAACTTTGGGATGAAGTTTAAAACAAAAGGGGGTGTATGTAACATCCCATTCTACTGATAACACTTATATTGACTTATTCTTTGAGGACACTTGTGTGCAAGTGATCTAGTTATGATACATTATGATTCCGTTTCGATTATGAGTTATATATAATGATGATGATGTATTTTGATTTATTGTTATATATATATATATATATATATATATTGACATATATTATTGACGAGTTCTCCTGAGTGTGCAGGGCACATGACAGGTTATGGATGCTGATGACATCAATGGACTTCCTTGGACTCCAGATTGAGTCAGGGAGTGGATTGCATTTTGTTTGAGTATTCCATTTTACGCACATGTGATATATGATTGATTACAATATGATTTATGTATATAGATTATTGACACTGCTTTTGTTAGTGGATGGAGGCTTGACGATACTTGCTAATTTGACTCATGTAAGGAGTAAAGGGGTCATGAACATAAACCAGACATTTGAGGGAGAGGTGTGGCAACATCCCTATCACAACCTACTAGCACTCTCGATGTGACCTGAACTGTAGGTTAATGATTACCTAGTTCGAGAGGTACACAATGCAGTGAGGGATGACTGAGATAGTCACTCACAAGGAAATATAAGGGGTGCAGAATAAGGCAGAATCCTTATTCCTTAGAAGCCCTTAGTCTCTCACAACATCGACTGAATGGAGTGTTGACTCCAAGGGTTGGAAAAACTTCCAAAACCAGTGAAAGGTGAGTGGCACCCTTGGAACACGAAGGTGTGTCTTGAAGGGCACATCGTGTAATTAATATGAGTCAATAAATCTAGGTGGCCTAGAAAATAATGAAATGTTTAGACCTTGTTAGAATAAAATATTAATTAGTCAGTAAATTAAATTAGAAGCCTAACAAGAGTCTAAGCCTAAGACAAAGACTAATTCTAAGTCTAATTTTAATTAAGGGACTAAATAAAATATTATATAAGTCAAAAGATTTGAGATAAAATCAAATTCTAGGAAAAAAGGGAATACAAAATTAAAGGTTGGGAAAATTGCACATGTGTGCATGAAAATAATAAAAAGGGGTTTCAAAATAGAAAGAAATTAAAACATGAGAGAATAGGTGTAGACATAGAATGGCATCTTGAGTCAATCTACCACTAAGTCTAACTAAAAGAAGACTCCTAAACCAACTCAAACTAATATCTAGTTAGGGGACACTCATTAAATGAGAATTTGGGGCACTGAGAGAGATCTAAGAGCAACAATAGGAACACATTGGGGAACATGAGGGAAATTGGCTTTTAAATAAAAGAAAAAGAGGAATTACATGTGCAACCTTGGGAGAGTGTGACACATGTGTTGGGTGAATAATCATTTAATTTAATTATTAAAAATGATTTAGTTGTGCATGGGGACAAGTGTCATTGAAAAATAATTCTATAAAAGAAATGGAGGAGAAGTGAGAATGATTTCACTTTTCTTGGTACTGTTATGCTGCCAAAATTTTGTTGGACTGTGTTTTTACTTGTGAGCGTTGGGACTCCAAGCTTGTGAAAAGAGTGGAAGCTCTTCCTTGCGAGGAAAGCTTGGGAGCTATTGTTTTTCTAGTTTTTGTGCGTGGCCCCTTTGTGTCTCAGGGGGATAAGGGGGAAGAAGAGTACCCCTAGCGTTGGCTGGGAGGTACCGGTGAGGTCTTGTATTTAACAGGTGAAGGGGAGTGCTTTTCACATACTATTGGGTTTCCGTGCACCAATCTTGTATCAACATTTGGCCATGGTATTTTATTGTTAAATCAATTTACTATACCTTATATTGTAATTTCCGCACCAAGATGTTGAAGGAACAACTTGTGTATATTACATAAGATTTTGTGGTTTTCATTTTTGGAATTGGAAGGATTTAAATTACCGTTTATATAATCATTTAAAATCTGTCGTTTCAACTATAATTATCTGTATCAAATCGATGAATTGGAAGGATTAATTGAATGCTCGTGTATCTAAATAATTTTTTTATATTCATATTTTATTCTTGTTAAATTGATAAGTTGAAATGATCTAATCGATTGCTAGTATATTTAGATGTATCCTGTGTTTTTCGTCTTCAAATTTTATTTCTGTTAAATGACAAATTGGAAGAATTATTGGATCATTTGTAAAATTAAATAAAAAAAAATCGATGAATTCGTTTAGAAGTTATTCTTGTTAAACTGAATAATTTCGAAGGATTTATTATATATCATTAAATTTAGTAATTAAGTTTACGAACATATGCATGGGTTATGTACTGTTTTTGGATATGAGATGTATTGGAGATCTTTAATTCAAGTTATAATAGTTTTGAGTGCGCATTGTGTCGTTGTTTTATTGGCGATTATTTTAAAACTTATCCTGCTTGAGCACACATTTCTATCCAATATCCGAGTTTTATCACCTGAGATCCTCACTAGAATTATGACTTCAAAGTTTAATCCTTGGTGTAATCTATCACCACTTTACTTGTAATAATTGACACCGAATAGATATATAATTTACTGTAAAGGATAATCACATTGACCTTCCTTCTTTTGTTCTGGAAGTATTTTTATTTTTAAGGTTCTTATAAAATGTCATTTCATTGGAATTTAAAGTCTAATCCAAAGAGCTGTGGTCTTTTCCCTTAGCAGTTGTAAAGTTATCTAGTCTCAATCCTTAGAAATCACCTTAGTCATGGACTAAAAGTGTAGAGAATCCCTAGCCCTGGTCTTCGTCTTAAATATTTGTTTTTCCATTGATGCCTACACCTGGAATCTAAGGTAATCTAGTTCTCTTGTAAAAAAATCTAAGGTAATCTAGATCACTATACCTCCTACGTATCCATGTTTACCGATGATCCACGAGCAAAGAATCTAAGGTAATCTAGTTCTCTTGTAAAAAAACAAAAAATTGTGAGGTCATTATTATTCCTGATCGGCACGTTACTTCTGACTCTACGAGTTTTGGCAGAGTATTTAACATGGTCGTTAGTAAAGAGCGAAGTTAAACTAATGGTTTTTCCTTACTTAAGATAAGGTGTCGATATCTTAAGTTAAGATTACTAACACTGGATGGAGAATTATTTATTCTATATTTAATCTCACCTAATGATCATAATACTGCTTGTTTGATTGTCCCTTACGTTTTTTTGTAGGGATACCGTCCCCCAAGGTTTATAATTAATTATTTACCAATTGTTTATTAAACTATATACACACTAATCTTTACTAACAAGCAGGGTTGCAGAGCAAAAAGTCCCTGCCAAGAAGAGGGAAACACTTTGATTTCATAGAAGCTTGTCAGGCTTCTCTGCCTTCAACTGCAATGCAATCCCATGCCTTCCCTTCCCTTCACATTGATCTTTATGTAGATATGACCACAGGGTTTTTGAGTAAGCCATCAGGGTTTTGTTTAAGCCATTGTCAAATTGTGTCGAGCTTGTAGTTGGACAAGGAAGTGTTGTATGCTGCACAAATTCTACTGCTGGATAGTTGTTGCACCATGGTATAGTCAAGTCGAAGAAGCTACAATACGGGCAAGGGGACAACCCACTCTTAGCCCAATGGGGAAAGGAGTTTCCCTGCATGTGATTGTTGAGATAGAATGGAGATCCTTGAAAGTAGTGAGCACAACATCGAATCCTGGGCCTACGTTCGTAATGAGCACCGAATTGAAGTAGGAGTGGCCATTGATTGTGAATCGAATTCCTCTCCTCACCCATGGTAATCTGCAAACATTAACATTAAATTTGAATCTTAGTCTTCCATCCCAATTACCATCAAGTTGGAAAATACAATTTGAAAATTTCAGAAGAGAATAATGTTGATAGAAGAAGATGAAACATTAATTACATTCGGATAATGCCACGCTTATATGTCGGCCCTGGCAAGCAAAATATGGTGGAGGTGGCTCAAAAACAACAAGGTACTGTGAGCTCAAATCTGAAGACAAAAATACATGGACTGGAACTGTGCTG
>ML877064.1:7966-18038 GCA_009831015.1 Picea engelmannii | reverse complement strand
CTTTTTTGGAACAGGTTTAACAATAAAACGTGGTAATATGTCGTGTAAGGCAGCGACTTTTAGCTCCAACAGGCCACGGGTAAAGCCTTACCCTTTATCCACACTAGGGAGCAATGGGATAGACGGTTGCGCACGATGAAATCGAAGTGCCCAACTATACTCCCTTCCTTTATCTCAACTCTCGAATGGAGAGGAGAATCCTGTCGTGTAAGGGAAGGATGTTGGGCAGAGGCCTTCTAATAATTTGAACACAAAGCCAAATTTACTGAACATACTTATCAGGGGGGGATTTTACAACTCTGCCAATATATCTTAGAAATTCGTTGAACTACCCTCCAGTGAAAAAGGGGCTTCCATTTAACACAGACCTCTACTTCAAGTCCAAATAAGTTTCATAATAAACGCACATAAACCACCAGCAATAAACAACTTCAATAAAATTTCAGACGGAACGTAAATAAATCTATCTAATCTTTTTCAAATCAATAAGCAAACCAAGCGTAAGTCCCAAGCATTCTACTCTACAGTTTATAAGAGCATACCTTTGCCTCTTTTCCTGCCTCGATGACGTCCGTGCGTTCTGTGCCGCTCCTACTCCTGCTCGTCGACCGTCGAGACTACACCGGTACCTCCCAGCCAATCGCTAGGGGTACTCTTCTTCCCCCTTAGCCCCCCGAGCCGCAAAGGGGCCACACAAATCCACATGGTAAGCCTAGCTTCCCAGCTCACCTCGCAAGGTTGAGCTACCACTCCAATACAAGCTGAGAAATTCCCAACTCCTCACAAGCAATCAGTCCAGTCACAATTCGGCAACATAACAATACCTAACAACCCGATCCACTTTTGCCCTCATCCCCCTTTCTTTTATAGAGTTTTGAGCCCCACCAACTTTCCTAATCACATTTATTTTTAAGTTTTAAAGAAAACCCTCCAAAATTTCTCTGTCGTACAAGTGTCATTCATCCCCCACGTTTCTCCAAAATTATTTTCTTTAACTTATTAATTGTCTATGTTTCATTTATTACTTAATTTCCCTATTTTTATTTATCCCTTTCTTTTATTTTTTTAAACCAAAAAGGTAAATGCGCTAATTAATCTTTTCATTTTATTTTTAAATTCATAACTTTTTATACTCTTGCACGTTAAATAATTTTATTACTTATTAATTGTCTATGTTTCCTTTATTACTTTGTTTCCCTATTTTTATTAATCCCTTCCTTTTTTTTTTAAACCAAAAAAGGTAAATGCGCTAATTAATCTTTTCATTTTATTTTTAAATTCATAACTTTTTATCTTAGAGAAGTTTTTAGACTTAGGTTTAGATTTTGAGCTGAACGACAATGGTTTAGGGGAGTCGTTTTAAGAATTTCGTAAGGCGTTAATGTCTTAGGGCCATCTAGGTTATTTTCTTCATCATCATCAACGCGACGTGCCCTTCAGGACGCACTACGTGCTCCAACGGTGCCACTCACCTCATTCGTTTCTTTGCGCGATGTGCCCTTCAAGACACACTACGTGCTCCAAGGGTGCCACTCACCAACTTGACTGATTGATAGACATCTATAACCCCTGGAGTCAATACTCCGCCAGGTGAACTTGTGGGAGACTAAGGGCTCTAAGGAATAAGGCCCCCTCCTTATTGCGTGCCCCTTAGAATCATCGTGAGCGACTATCGCAGTATGCCCTCACGGCATCGTGGATCCTCTCGAACTAGGTAATCGTTAACCTACAGTTCGATCCACGACGGGAGTGCTAGTAGGCTGTGGTAGGGCTGCTGTCCACACCTCTCCCTCAACCTCTCTGGAAATCGTGTGTGGCCCCTTTACTCCATATGTGAGTCTGGTCGGCAAGCTATCATCAGCCTGCATCATCAACAATCGTGTCAGAACATGTCAATCATCAAATCAATGAAATATCACAGTAAATAAATCAACCCAATTAGCACACTCCCTGACTCAATCCGAAGTCCAAGGGGTTCCACCGATGCCTCTGCATCATCAAGGTCCAAAACCCTGCACACTCAATAAAACTGAGTCAATAGCACCTGTCTACATCAAATAGTAAAACCTCATGTCGTCTATCATAACGCATCATAATCAAGTATAAATGTTTTTAACATCAGAAAAGTCCAGATCACTTGCGAGCAAGTGTCCTCAAATAATAAGTTTTCTCAGTGCGCCAGAGCGGGATGTTACATACACCCCCTCTTGGTCTAAACTTCATCCCGAAGTTTCTCAGTATAAATGCCGAAATAAAAGTATCATAGTATCATAAGTGTATCTATCAAACAAAAATGGAAACTGCTAACGCATATCATATGCATCCTCCCAGGTTGCCGAGTGCGGACTATAACTGTCCCACTGGACCTTGACCTGATCTACCGTTCGACATTGTAACTATCGAATGCGATGATCTAAGATGCGGACCGGCTCAGCCGTGAGTGCTCCATCGTCCGATACCTGCAAGGAACTCATGTCAATCACGTGTGTAGGATCACTAATATAATGTCTCAGAACAGATACATGAAAAACATCGTGCATACGCCTCAAAGAATCAGGCAAGGCTAGTCTATAGGCCACGGGCCCATTTCTCTCCACAATCTCGAAAGGTCCCACGAACCTAAGAGAGATTTTATCTCCCTTTACAAACTTGATCGAACTCTTATGTGGCTTAACCCACAAAGAAGACTCGATCGCCAACCTCGTAACTACGGTCGACTCGGTGCGCATCGACATAACTCTTATGTCGATCCTGCGCTTCTTTTATCCTTTGTCTTATGGTTTTCATTTTCTCTTCCATTTCTTGGATTGATTTTGGTCCCACCAGGACCCTATCCTCAAGTCGATCCCAACTCAAGGGCGTCTGACACGGCCGCCCATAAAGGAACTCAAAAGGCGCCATCTTAATGGTGCTCTGGTAACTGTTGTTGTAAGCGAACTCTACTAGAGGCAAGAATTCCTCCCAACGCTTTTGTTGGTCCATCACGTACATGCGTAACATGTCTTCCAAGGTTTGGTTCGTTCGTTCGTTCTGCCCGTCAGTCTCTGGGTGATACCCAGTACTAAAATTAAGTTGGGTTCCCAAGGCCTCTTGGAAACTTGTCCAAAATCATCCAGTAAACACCGATCCTCGATCGGATATAATCTTCTTAGGCACACCATGCAGCCTCACAATCTCACTGATGAAAACTCTCGCCATGTCAGGTGCCTGATACATCATATGCACAGGAATAAAGTGAGCACTCTTCGTCAGAGTGTCTACTACTACAAAAATCGAGTCATGTCTCCTTGCCGTCAGTGGAAATCCAACAATAAAATCCATCGAAATAACTTCCCATTTCGATTCCGGAATGGCATGTGGTTGAAGTAAAACTGTTGGGTGTCTATGCTCAGGATTTACCTGCTGACACTCTAGACATCTAGCCACAAAGTTGACTATGTCAGCCTTCATTCCCTTCCAGAAGAACAAGGGTTTAAGGTCTACCCTCATCTTCGTGACTCCCGAGTGAGCCATGTAAACTTCTCTATGAGCCTCGCTCAGGATCAACATCCTCAACTCGTCATTTCGCGGTACGTAAATCCGACCTCTAAACCTCAATAACCCATCTCTATCAAAAGAAAATCCCTGATATCGGGGTACCATCATTGTGTTTTGTCCGATAAAATCCTCGACTTCTTTGTACCAGTCATCATCACGCTTTAAAGTGAGAATCTTCTCACGTAGATTCGTCTGAAGAGGAAACACCGAAAATATGTGTGGTCTCCGACTCAAAGAATCAGCCACTCGGTTCATTGTTCCCTTTATGTAAGTAATCTCAAAGTCGTACTCGCTAAGAAATTACGACCAACGCCGTTGTCGCGCGTTCATGTTGCTTTGCATAAAAATGTGTTGTAGTCCACAATGATCAGTCTTTAATTCAAATTTTCATCCAACAAGGTAGTGTCTCCAAACCTTCAAGGCATATACGATGGGTAATAACTCCAAATCGTGCATCGCGTAGTTCTCCTCATGCCTTCTCAGCTTCCTCGAAATGTAAGCAAACGCTCATTCGTCTTGCATCAAGACTCCGCCTAAACCTTCCTTGGATGCATTAGTGCATACCAAGAAGTCCACGTCCATGTCAGGGACCTTTAGTATCGGCGTTGTCGTCAACAACTCCTTAAGCCTCCGAAATGCTTCTGCGCATTTCTCGGTCCAAACAAACTTCTTGTTTTTCTTCTGCAATTCCGTGATCGGATTTTCTATCTTTGAAAATCCCTTGACAAACCGTCGATAATATCCTGCTAAACCCATAAAACTACGCACTTCTATGACATTCGTCGGCGCAGGCCATTCCATAATAGCCTCAACCTTGGCTGGATCCACGGTGATACCTTCCCCGGAGATGACATGCCCTAAGTAGTGAATCCTCGATTGGTAAAAAGAGCATTTGGACAACTTCCCAGACAATTTGTGCTCTCGTAGACACTGTAGTACCAAGCGCAAGTGCTCTTCATGCTCCTCCGTCGTCCGAGAGTAGATCAAGATATCGTCAATGAATACTTGGATGAACTTGTCCAAGTACTCACGAAACACCCCGTTCATCAAACTCATGAATACCCCTGGGGTGTTTGTCAGTCCAAATGGTAAAACAGTAAACTCGTAATGCCCAAATATCATCTTAAAGGCAGTCTTAGGGATGTCATCCTCCTTGATCCGTAACTGGTGATACCCTGATCGCAAATCGATCTTGGAGAACACCATCGCACCTTTCATTTGATCAAACAGATCATGAATTCTTGGTAAGGGATACTGATTCTTGATCGTAGCCTTGTTCAGTTGACGGTAGTCAATGCAAAGCCTCCATGATCCGTCCTTATTTCGTATGAAAATAACCGGGGCACCCCACGATGACACACTAGGATGTATCAGTCCCAGGTCCAACAACTCCTTCAGTTTCATTTTCAGCTCTTGCAACTCCGAGGTCGACATCCGATAAGGCGTTCTTGCTATCGGTTCGGTCCCCGGTTTCAGGTCTATGGTAAACTCCAATTCCCTTTCCGGTGGAATCCCAGGTAACTCCTCTGGAAACACGTCTGCAAACTCCTTCACCACTGGAAAGTGTTCTATACCTTTCGTCACTCCCTTTTCGTTTAGCACAAGGATCGCATAAAGCTTGCACCCCTTGCGCATACTCTTCCGTAATTGTAAGGAAGAGACAAACCTCAGGGAAACTCCCTGGTTCCATCCTACAATCACACGTCTCAGTCCTTCGTCATCAACCAAGCTCAACCATTTCGTCTTATAGTTGAGTATTGCCTCATGCGATTCCAACCAATCCATACCAATCACGACGTCATAAGATCCTAAGATCGTGACATATAAGTTGACCCTCGTGACAAACTCTCCCAGGTTAAGGGCACAACCCGTAACCTTTCCTCCAACCTTCTGTTTGGCTCCCGAAGCCATCTCTACGAAGCTAAACTCATCATGTTCGACTGCCTTTACCTTAATCCTTTTTAGCGCTGCACCAGAAATGAAACTCTCAGTAGCACCTGGGTCTATCAAAATACTAAGGGTCTGGTCAGTGACAGTACCTGTTGTCTCGAGCACAGTCGACTAGTGCTCTGCCTGGCGGTTATTCACCGCCGCATGAATCCGATGGGCCTTGCCCATATCTCCCACGGTAGCGGGTCCGGCTGATCCAGATGCTCTGGTCCTCTCCACAGGATAGTCGCGCTGGTAGTGTGGCTCCCCACACGTCCAACACCCCTTCTTCAGCCCAGTAGTCCTGGTGCCCGAAGTAGAAGATGACGGCCCACCTGTCTGGAACCCTGGTCTGTTTTGCTGAACAGGCCTAAACTGCTGCTGCTGTGGTCCCCAATAAGGTGTCCACTGCTGAGATGACGGTCGTATGGGTGTAGTGAAAGTGGGTCCTCTCTAGAAACCATGATATCTCGGCGTATGTCTCGTCGATGTCTGATGTTGCGGTGTACCAAATGAACCCTGCCCTGCTGGTCTCACTGGAGTCCTGGTCTGACCCCCGCTGATAAGCTCCTCCTCTGCTATGAGGGCCTTTTGGACAATGTCGTGCAAGGTTTGAGGCATCAAGATCCTGACCTTTGCACGCAGGCTGCCGTTAAGGCCAAACAGGAACCTGTTTACCTTGAGCTTCTCTGTGTTAAGGTGCAGAGCATACCGAAGGAGTTCCATAAAATGTGCCTCGTACTCGATCACCGTACAACCTCCCTGTCGTAATGCGTTGAACTCATTGAGCTGACGCTCAATGAATTCCTCTGAAAGATACCTCTCTCGGAACCGTTCCTCGAACAGTTCCCATGACACGTCTTCAACGACTATGTTCAGTTGTGGCAGGAGCGTCTTCCACCATAGAAGAGTGATCCCCTTCAGTTGAAAGACCGCCATGCAGACCTTCATGTTGGAGGTATAATCGCGAAGTGCGAAGCACATCGCCATATTCTCCAACCATGCCTCGGTGGCTGCGCCGTTCGGGGCACCAAAGAACTCGGGAAATTTAACCTTCTCGAGTTCACGGTGAATGCTACCTGTAACGGCCAGTGCGCGCGGTGGAACCTCAGTGGGTGTCGACGCCCTAGCCTCGTCTCTGTCCAATCTATTGATCAGTGCCTCAGACATGCACTGAAAAGATCTCATCATCTCAACAACATCGCCAACTGCTATCTTCTCCTGTCCGAGAACCTGCTCACCTCCCTGGGGGTTAGACCCCTAAGGCGTGGATGCTACTGGAGGCATCACGCCTCCTCCTCTAGAACCCCGTCATCTGCCTCCGCGACATCCTCTAACCATGATTACTTGCACGCACACAATCAACTCAATCAGCAACAGTATAATCAAATCTAATCATGTCCACGAAAGTCGTAGCGAACCCCAAACCACGGGTCGAACCGGCTCTGATACCATATGTAACGTACCTCCTCGTTACGACAACAACTCTTTAACGGGTGCAATTTTTTTTGTGTGTGTGTTTAAGGTGTGTGCGCGCATGTAAAAAGAACAGACACACTTGACTCTATGTCGCCACCTGACAACCAACAAGATGCAACCACGATGATCACAACAAGAAGACCGAAGGCGCACAACAAGTAACTATAGCAACAACGACCATAGACATAAGGAGCACAACAGGTAACCACAAACATTTAATGACATACTGGGTTATGCACAGTACGAACACAAAAGGAAGAATCCATGGTAGTAGATTTTACTATTTCTGCACAGGAAAGCAGGGCGTTTAATCTTAGTTCTCTGCTCCGGAGAGAGAGAAGGTCAGATAGGCTGCTGGCCGACTGCTCAGGAAGAAACTAGTAATCTCCGTCAGGTGTGTCGCAAGAGTGGAAACCCTGCCTTTAAAGGGCCCGAGACTCTTGATACAACATTGGATTCTTTACACAAAAACAAACACGCACAAAGACTTATATACTAGGCTACATGGAGGTGTCTACATCCCTCCTGACACAAGCAGACCAAGCAATGCAAGCCATCAAAATACAAAAAAATCAACGGACAACCACGACCTCTATGGACGACGCCAGTCAGAAGGACTCTGACATCAATTACAGACCATTTACACCATTTGACTTCTATTAAACGACGAGTTACCAACCCTGCCTTAAATAAACACATGTAATTAATTGCATAGCCCTAATTACTACATCAGAATGACTCATGGTTCTTGCTCAAGAATTACCATTTATTTGATTAATGAAAATAACTTTCAACATCGCCACCACAAACATCAACCATTTTACAATTTATATCATCATATCCCCCTGCAAGGACAATCACCTTCCCCCTTATACGCTATCTAAAACCGTTACATTATCGTTACCATAAGGCGGTGACCACATTAGCCTTAACCTTGCCATGGGTATTGGCATTAACCCGAACATCATACTACCTTATCATTACCATGGGCAATGTTAGTATTCAAAATTAGCATTACTATAATTTCTAGCATGAATCATGACATTACATGACCTTAACATTCCAAAACCAATAATCGCACTGAAAATTAGCATTAACCTTAATTTCATTACATTATCTTACATTACATTACATTCCATGGACATTCACTAAGATTCCATTACATAATCATTCCTTACATTCGTTACATTAATTTCAATGTGCTTAATTCAAGGACATTACATTAATAATACACCATAAAACAATAATCAATATTACATTTATCTCACTTATCCTGCAATAAGATAACGATCAAATTACCTAATCATTACCATGAATCAATACATAATCATTACATAATCATTACCATGATCATGACATAATCATTTTACATTCCTTCATATTAATTCCAAAATTGCTTTAACATTACTACCTTATATAACCATGCTTATTTAACCATTATTACCATTAACACCTCATTACTCTAACTAATGTCACTTTAACAATCATTACCTCATACATCAACATTTCTTAACCCATAAATACCTTATAAAGTCATAATTATTTAACAATAATTACCATAAAATCATATTACTTTAACAATCCTATTCAACAATTATTGCATAATTACCTTGATAGTACTTTAACAATTATCACCTTATAGTACCGTAAATATTTAACAATTATTACCATTAAAACAAAATAAATACAGGCAGCTGTAGGCAAACACGACTTGTCTCTTACCGGGGCAACATAATTGTTGTTGTATTGAAAATTGCGCTATTCGACGATAGCTTGGAACAACTATCTAAGGGTAGAATAATAAGAAGGTTATGGCCGGCTGCGAGCTGTTGTCAGCAAACCTCCAGGTTGTGGTTGCTAAGAAAAAATTTGATGGAAGGGTAGAACTATTTCAATAACAAAAAATCTGAACGAGACAGCTGTAAACTCCACCCTTCCCCTTTTTATCTGTTCTTAATCAGCGGTAACCCCGGTGATATTATTTATGTCGCCCTTACATTTATAAATCATATCAACATATTTAAATAACCTCCAGAAAACTTTTATCATCTAGCAGTCAAAAACCAGCTACCTGGTCTAGTCAGCATTCTAATAAGCTATTATGGTGCTACCCATCAGTCCTTAAAATAGAAATATATGTAAACATAAAATCCAAAGATATTTTTTTACCAATACTTGCCCAACGCTAACCATCTACGCTAGCCATTTAAAAGGTAATAATAACAGCTACCAACCTATGATCTAGCTTGAATAAACAACAGTCAGTAGTACTTTTTTTTTCCTGCGCCGTCTAACATTCCTTAATGTTTTGCAAAACCTGTTGACTCTGGCAACTGCTATCATGGAATCCGAGCAATCACCCCACCAACAACTGTTAGGGCGATGATTTAATCAAGGGGAGGGTTAATGACTTGCATGCCAGCCTTAAGTTCATGATAGTTAGTTCATGGCTGCAATACCGGTAAGTTCCTCGCTGGCGGACTCAGGGTAGTAACAGGTAGGAATCTATGACAACAAGGGAGATCAGTCATCCTGGACAACCCACGCTCAGTCGGGGAGGAGGAAAGTTCCCAGGAGTTAAAGCTTTGAGGGGGGTCGCAACTCCAAGCAAGGCGCAATTAATGTTTGAAGAAAAGAGAGGTCCGGTCTCTAAGATTGGGATCAGAGAGCTCAAGGGCAAAGGAGGATGGACAGTCTGTAAAAGCATAAGTAAAATTTTCTCATGCACTGGTTGACGGTTAGACAGTTTCGAAATTCCTAAACAACCATCCGCCTCCTTCCTGAAGTTCCCAAGGGCAGACACGCTAAGGTGGAAGGAAAATGTAACCCAGCTGCGATTTAGGAAATTACAACAACCTTAGAGATGAAGGAAAAGGTAAAACGCTCAACGAGCGTCGGCTCTGGTCTTCTTCGCAGAAATAAAAAAAAAAACGAAAAAGTAGCCAAGTCCAGTGATCAACATTTGACTGGAGGCAAATAAAACAAGGGTTGCAACTATAACGGAAATCCCCTTTAGTGGCTCCTTGTGGCGAGGTTGTAAACTTACAATACTGTTTGAAAGGTTAGGAGTAAAGCTACGCTGCCTTTTTGGAACAGGTTTAACAATAAAATGTGGTAATATGTCGTG
>WSFP011468670.1:0-18039 GCA_009831015.1 Picea engelmannii | reverse complement strand
AATCTACAGTGATGAGGCGCAGCTCCACTTGAAGGTACCAGTTAATAGGGGTTGTGTCCAGGGTGTTAATGAATCTGTTTATTTCCTATCTTCTTGTCTTGCACCACCATAGGGCTGATCCATTATGACTCTTCGACAGGTTCAATAATCCCTGCTTCTAACATTCTGTCGAGCTCAATCTTCACTTTTTCCTTATACTTTAGGTTCAATATGTAGGGTCTTTGCTTGACTAGATTCACATATGGTTTCAAAGGTATTCTAATTTCTCCCATAGGTCCTTTGATACCCTTCATTTCAGTGAACTTGATCAGAAACAAGTCCTGATACTCGTGCAGTAATTCTATAATTTTGTCAATGGTAGCAGCATCCCAGTAATCTTCGACATTGGCAAGCTTTGGTATCTCCTCTATCCCAATATTGACTTTCTTTATCTTGATCAGATGTCCAATGAATGACATCTCAACTCCTGGTCCTTCCACATTCCTATGGCCTTCAATCTCAGCGATGTTTACCTTCCTCAGATCGTCGTCTGCGTCGGCATTAATGTTGTAACATCCTTGTAGTTTCTAGAATGGTGCAGTCCATTCATCTTCTTCTTTCTCCAAAGGGAGGCTAGATGCCTCCTTAAATACTTTTTGCCTCACAATATGTAGTGCTTGATCTACTGAAGGAAATTCACTTTCAAAGAAAAAGGTGGTTACAAAATTCTGAAGCATACCTTCCCAATCTACAGTGATGAGGCGAAGCTCCACTTGAAAGTACCAGTTAATAGGGGTTGTGTCGAGGGTGTTAATGAATCTGTTTACCCATTGTTCTCGAGGAATGTCACTCCAGGCTTCTTTGCAGCTTTGCACATGGTCCTTTGGGAAGCTTCGACCTGTGTACCTCACTTCACAACTTCCTACTTGTGCTGAGAACCGCTTTCTCATCAAGGTCCAGCATTGTGTCCAGTCTATAATATTTATTTTGTGCATCCCCCACCATCTTGTTGGTGTAGTTTTCAGGGCCTCATCCATATCCAACAACCTATGTTGTGTTGGTACACTTGTTTCAAAATCTGAGAGGAAGGCTTGTAGAGGGTTCAGACCATCAAAGGTAGGCAATTTACTTATTGTTGTACCAATCTAGTGAACTTCTCTGGTATGTCGAGCACATTTGCTTGTGGATAATTCATACATATGTTTCTTCTAGTTCTCCAATTCTTTTTTTGAATATGATGAACACGCGTTGTCACTTCGCCATCTTAGAATTCCATCGACAGTAGGGTTGATATAATCCTGTTGTTTGGCTATTAATTTATATATGTTTTCCATCTCATATGCGTTGTCTTCTTCTTTGATGGGCTCTGTATATCACGGACACTCATATGGATCTAAGCATGAAATGAACCTAAGGCCAACTCTTTAAAATGTCATGCATCTTTTCTTTAAATCAACAACATTATAATTGTCGAAGGCCCAATTAATTCCTAGCAATGTAGGGTAAGGGCAACTATCATCAACAATTTCAATTACCTCAAAATCTACAAAGGTCCTAACTCTGTCGATGTCCACAGGGACATGCTCCAATCGTCCAAATGGGTTGACAACTTGTTGATTAGACATTCTAATCCTAATAGGGAATAGATCAACTTTGGTTTTCCCATTAGTGCCCAAGTTTGCTTCATCATGACATTGACCTCCAACCCTATGTCGAGGACCACGTAGTCTATTTCATACTCTCCTATTAGAGTATTCAAATGTAATTATTTGTTTGTTATTCTCTTCTTACCAATCTGGTGTACTGCCCTATTCAGTAAGGGGTCTACCTTTCCTATCTCATATTGCCTGATTAGGTTCTGTAACTCTTGCACAACATTCTCATCCTGAATTAACTTAAGACAAGTGTACAAAAAATGGATGAGTTTACTTACCTCTTTTCCTTCTTTCGATGAAGTCAATTAATCAAATTCTTGAGGCATTCCATACTCTTTTATTTATGGTTGTGTTTTATATGAGGATCCTTGGTTCCCCTTGAACTCCTGTCTTGCTTCCTCGAAGATTTGTCTTTATTTCCTTACATCAAAAGCCTAAGTCTTTTCCACAGCTTTCCTGATACCTAACTCTTCTGCGATCTTTCTTTGGATTTTTCTATCTTCTCCTGTAGTAGTGCCTCCTCGAGTAATAACAGTGACTCTAGGGTCTTTTCTACGTGGTTCGGCATATATCAGTTTCACTTGTGGGTTATTTTGGGGTCCTCGTCTTTCCTGAAGCTTAGCCAGCAACAAAGGGCATTCTTCTATGACATGATCGAAAGAGTTACAATAACTGCAAGTTGTACAAGGATTTTGACAATCCCTTGCCAAGTGTCTTGGCTGCACGTAGTTATAACAAATTATTTGTCCTCAGCCTCAACCCATACCTCCTCCTCATCCTCATCCTTTGTATCCACTGCGAGGGTTGAAGTTTCCTCTCCCTGGAGAGTTGTACTGCAGAGTGTTTCCTTCTTGCTGTACTTCGCCTTGAATATTGTATATGTCCCTCGGTCTCTCATGCATGAAATAGTAAGCTCTACAATATCGATCATCATGCCCCACTAATTTACAGAATGTGAAATACAAGTTTTTGGGTGTCTGAACATACTTTTGCATGTAATAGCACTCACCTCAATGATGCCTATTTCTACATACATCGCACCAGGGAAGGTTAACTTTCTTCAAGGGGCTCGACGCTCATGAGGAAAAATAATCATGAAATAAGGGACAGTGTTCCTTATCATGACCTTTGGATATGCATATTACACACCAAATATCTTCTCTTTTGTCCTTCCCCTTCTCCTTCTTCATATCCTCGACTTGCAAAGACAAACTAGTCAGCTGGCTCAAGTTCTGGCTCATCCCTGAGCTAGATTCTCCCATAGGTGTTGATTCAAGCTTCATGGTGATCTCCAAAGCTTCTTCCTATGATTCAATATTCTACTGCATTAGAGAGACTCTGATGTGTGGTAACAACGTCATGATGAACCATTCTTTGTTTTGTTCATCAGGGATCTGAAAAGTTAATCAACATGTTAGGGTATTGAATCTCTAGTCGAACTCCCAAATAGGTTTTTCTACCTTTTGTTTGATCTCTTTTAGCTCTATGATACATTTTGACTCCAACTTAGGTTTCTTAAACTCTGCAATCAGTGCATTCTTGATCTCATTTAGTGGCTTAGGTTGTGCTAGTCCTTGGAAAAGTTTCATGTACCATCTCAACATGCAGTCCCTTAGCGTAGTGTTGAACTCGGTTCTCTTGATGGCTTCATCGGTGATAATTTTAATATTCCACATGGCCTCACATAGGAACCAATGTTTATCAGGATCCTCAGATCCATCTCCCCTGAAGATAGGGAGCCTTGTCTCATCTTCCATAGAGTTCCCTAGGCTTCTTATCTGAGTATAGGCTGAGTTTCTAGTAAAATCACTCTAAAGACTCTAGTGGTTCTGGTTATTCCAGTTTCTTGGTGCTATTGAAACAATAGGAGGGTTAATGTTACTTACTTCAGTAATCTTCGCAGTTCTTGAGGTTTTTGGCTCACTTTGGCAAAGTTCTTCAGCTTCCCCTTCTTCTGTTATGGTGGGTTTTGAATGTTCTTCGTTAGTTAGATCTACCTCTTCTCCACTGTAGAAACCCTCTTCTTCATAGTTTTTCTTAAACAAGTTCTCAAGGTGAACCCCTCTGAATACTCTTCCACTGCGTGTATGTCCAGCTTCTGTGTCACTATCGTTGTCTGAATTTCTGAACATTGGTCTTTTCAGGTTCAGCCAATCTAATGTATCTTCACGACATTCTTTTCATGCAACAACATCTAGATTCTTAGCTTCAGAAAGTGCAAAAATTTTCCTCTAGGTCCTTTGAAAAAGTATCTCTCGGCTTGGATATATGATTCTACCTTATCAACAACAAATTCGGTGATATACCATCCAATGGTACTATCAAACCAATGATCTACTTCTATGGATACAACGTTGTCAACTCTCTTGACCTTCTAGATTAGTGCTAGTGTCCAAACCATAGAAGGTCTAGATATGATCTCGAACTGGGTATCGGCTAACCTAGCTAACCGCTCAAACAACTCTTGGTGGATTCCTCCAAAGAATATCTCGTGAATGTTTGTGAATATGTATCTTTGTAGCCAATCTTCATTACTTAGTTTAGGGTTCTTGTTCTGGGCTTCAGCAAAGTCCCTCTCTTGATCCTCTATCCACTTTTGAATCTCTGTCTTCGATGGGAACCACCTTGACATTCCCTTAAAATGATTCTGGTCCCAGCAACGGAACCATTTGTTGGCATAGGGGCAAACCTGGGGTTCACTCCAAGAGTGCACCAACAAGGCCTAGCTACTGGCCCTTTCGGCAACACTTGCGAAGAATATGTAGTATCACCCAAAGCAACTAAGAGGGGGGTTGCAAGACAGAGGTGTCTACAACCAGGGGAATATCAAGTGGAACTAACACAACAATACCGCAACATCCATATACCTCTTACCAACTAGATCTACTCTGTGCAGCTATAAATATGATCTAACACAATAATGCAAATAACAGTATAACAATGATAGAGATCTAGACATCAATCACACATACAACACAAAATATATGTTGTTCACCCTCTCTCTAGGGCTACGTCCACAGAACTGTTCTTATGATATATTAAGATAAAGCTTACAGTTCTAATCTGTGCTCTTAGTCAGCAAATCTTCTCTCTCATTCTCTTTGTCTCCCACCTTCTTGCGCACCCAGCTGGAGGACTTGATCTTCGCACCCAGCTGAAGATATTACAATACCATAAGGCTCTCACTCTCATCACTCCTCTCTCTCACAATACAATAATCGCTCAATCAACAACAATCAATATCAATACCCCACACTAGTACCGCCTAACCTAGGTCCTCTCGACCTCTATTTATACATTATAGCCCCTCACCGACAACCTTAGGTCGAAACCTAGGTGTCAAAACCCTAATTACCCAAAACCCTATGTGTCTAAAACCCTAGGTCAACTTGACCTGCCTTTTCAATGCTTCACCAGCCTATATTTCCTCCCTTCTCGCATAGTGCTCCAAAGCATCCAATGGTGGATTTATTTTCTTGTTGAGTTTTCCTGGTCCATCTTCCTTGTTGATCTGTCATCCTCGATCTCCTCATCCAACAAATTTATTTTCCGTACTTTGCTCCGACTTTTCTGCTCTTTTGCTTGCATCGACTCAGCGATAGTCATTATGTCTCCTGCGCAGTTCACATTTGACCTTTTCTTCCTTGATATTCGCTTCCTTCCATAACCAAGGACCAACAGGGCCTATGCATTATTTCTTGGTACTAGAAGTATGGCAGAGAAAAGATGATATTTTCCTAAGTCAAGGAAAATATACTATGTAGATACTAAAGAAGTTCAAAATGACAGATTGAAAATCCATGCCTACTCCAATGGTAATGGATTTAAAGAAAATGAGTGGCATTGATTCAGGAGACGTAGATCCACATTTATATCGACAACTTGTTGGATCTTTGATGTATCTGGTTAACACCAGACCAGACATTTTCTATGTAGTAAATGTGATTAGGCAGTTTATGAGCCAACCAAAACAGACACATTGGATAGCTGCAAAACACATATTGAGATACTTACAAGGCACAATTGGTTATGGCCTAAGATATGCAGCTAATGTGGACTTAATATTGGAAGGATATGTCGATGTAGATTGGGAAGGAAGTGCAATGGACAGAAAGAGCACTTCAGGTTATTGCTTCACCTTAGGATCAACCATGGTTTCCTAGTGTAGCATAAAACAAAGCTATGTGGATTTAATTACAGTAGAGGTTGAGTGCATTGCACTAAGTGTGGCAGTTCGTGAAGTAGTATGGCTTTGAAAAATTTTGATAGACTTGTTCGATCATGAGATGGATTCGATGACTATTCATTGTGATAACCAGAGCTGTGTAAAGCTCTTCGAGAACCCAATGTTTCATGAAAAATTGAAACACATTGAAATCAAGTATCACTATATCAGAGACATGGTGAAGAGTAAAATACATGTACAATATCTTTCTACTCATGGACAAATTGTAGATATTTTCACTAAGCCACTTGCCAAGACAAAGTTCGAGTATTTTTGTGATAGACTTGGCCTGATGGAAAATGACTCCCTAGATGATAGGGAGTGTTGATGAATGAAACTATCTAAGACATTCTCCATCTTAAAAACCTATGAGGTGTGGATCATTGCAGCTATGTGAATCCTTTCTCTCAGCTTACAAAACTGAGAGAAATCCCCTAATAAGGGTACGTGGTTCCTGCCTGAGATAGAGCTAGGAACGTAGAGATGACCTCCTCCATTCAGAGAGTGAGAATAAATCAAGATTATTATCCAATGGGAAAGGTGATATGATGAGTTGGACATGCATGTGGCTGAGCACAAGGTGAACATGTGAAATCCCAAAGTGTTGGGTGAATGTTCATGTGAACATAAATGAAAATGATGTGTTAGCCTCCTCTAAGCAGTAGAGTTGACGAGAAAACTCCAGATGATTCTCCAGTTGACGTGTCTGTGGATGATCACATTTGAACTTGTGTAGATCTGGTTCTTCTATGTAATGCATTGAGCCAGAGCTATGACATCCCTATGGATGTGCCCCTAGTAAATGAGCACTAGTGAGTGTATAAAATAATTTGTTATATGTTGTTGAAGAGTTAGACCTTCATGTAACCCTATTTTTTATGTAAAGGGTACAGGTCGACCCAACCTTAATGTGTTTAATAATAAGCATAAAAGATAATTAATACGGTTAATATTAATTATAATAATAATAATAATAATAATAATAATAAAGTGACTTAGAGAGGTTGGCCATGTTGAGACAATAAACACCTTTGTTGATTGGACAAGTCTAATATAAGTAAGGGATGATTCCCCATTGTGGAATCATATCTTTCTTGTGTGTTTGGAAATTACAACAAATACATCTACTTAGTAAAAAGTGTGCACCTCTCTTGGGCGCTATTCTTCTAGGGCTTAATCACCCTCTTGTGTGCTAAGTATTTCTTGTTGGTGAAGGTCTTTCTCTTGAATATTATAGCAAAGTATTTGGATGGGTTTTCTTCCCTTTTGAGAAGGGTTTCCCGGGATACTTCTTGTGTTCTTGTGCATGGTGTTTCTTCTTGTGATCTTGGTTGTTGCAACATTATTGTTTATGGTTAAGTGAAATGAAAAAATGGAATAAAATTCATGCTTAACCTAGCATATGAAAAATCAACATGGTATCAGAGCATAGGTCTTGAAGATCCCATTGCACAAGCATTTTCTAGCTCCTTCTCTCACTCATCTGCAAAAACCGTATGACCCTCCTAGGGTTTCCAGAAATTATGTACGACCTCCTCTCCTGAGAAATTTCACCACTCAAAACTTGAACGCTTGAGCTGAAAAAGACATAAAAGGGTACGACCTCCTTCAACGCATCTCTAGCAGGTCTCAAATCAAAATTTCGAGCATTTGTTATTTTTGGCCTTAAGGGTTTCTAGGGTTTTGCCAAACTTTTGCAGAAAATTCTAAAGTGTATTTCTGCAAACTTCTTGAAGAATATCCCCAGCCTTCTAGGGCTATCATATTTATCAAGGCTTATTGTCGACAGTCATAAGCCCAACAAAACCTAAAAGTGCTAGCATATCCTAGTCGTTAGGTTTTATAGCCTAGTTGACAAGGGTTTTTGAAGATGAGAAAAATCATGATGGGAGGCAAGCTCAGCACAAGAATACAAAACAATTAAGACATCAACATCTCAACACTCTCAGGTATGGTTCCTATCAATGAAAATACTTGGTTAATTGACATTGGTGCCTCCAAGCACATGACCAGTATTAATAATCATCTAACACACTTCATTGAGAAAGAGACACATCTACATGTTTTTCTTGGATATGATGCTAGATATCATGTAAGAGTATTTGGAACTTCCACCTTCCAACTAGATTTAGATATGCAACTTAAACTAGAGGAAGTTCTATATGTACCCAGAATGAAGAGAAACATTGTCTCTATTTCGGCATTGGAATACAAAGGTTACAAAATAACTTTCTCAGAAGGAAGAGTCCTTGCATGGCACAAAGACTCTCATACAAGCTCTTCCAAATTAATTGGTGTCAAAGGAAACAGCTTGTACAAGTTGACCATCAAACCAATTCAAGTCTTATTACATGACACTATCAACTTGAGTGAGTTTTTGCATAGAAGAATTGCTCACATTCATTATAGAGATCTTCCATCTCTAGGGAAAATGGTAACAGGTCTACCAAAGATCCAGATATAGCATAAAGGTGTTTGCAATGGTTGTGCCCTTGGAAAAAATATTAAAGGATCATTTTCTAGCAATGACAACAGATCCAAGGAAATATTGGACTTGATACATTCATATGTATGTGGGCCAATGACAGTTTCATACTTAAATGGATACTTATACTATTTACTCTTCATATATGATCACTCCAGGAAAACTTGGATTTACTTTCTGAAGAACAAGGATGGAGTCCTTGCCAAATTTCAAGAATTCAAAGCTCAGGTTGAAAACTTGACTAGAAGAAAAATCAAAGTATTAAGATCAGACAATGGAGGAGAATACACCTCAAAAGAATTTGACATTTTTTGTATTGAAGCAGGAATCAAGAGGGAGTTCATAGTTCCTTACAACCCTCAACAAAATGGGTTTGTTGAAAGGAAAAACAAAAATATCATTGAGGAAACTAAAGAAATGATACATGATAAGAGTCTACCTATGAATCTATGGGAAGAAGCATGTATGAAAATAGTATATGTTCAAAACCGTAGTCCTCATAAGATCCTGAAGAATATTACTCCAGAAGAATCATTCACCTAAGTGATGCCTACGATCGGACACTTCAAAATATTTGGATTTCCAGTGTACCTTCATGTACCTAAAGAAAAGAGATCCAAACTAGAATGTTGAGGAAGAAAGGGTACATTTGTAGGATATAGTGAATCCTCAAAAGCATATTGAATCTACATCCCAGGTCAGAGGAAAATTGAAGTAAGAAAATATGTTACCTTTGAAGAAGAAGTAGCCTTCCAGAAATCTATAGAGGCTCAAATGGAAATTGGTATCGAAACAATAGGTGGAATTCTCCACCTTCAGAAGTTCAGAAGGAGACAAACATCATTATAGATGAGCCAACATCTCCAGTTGATCCACTTGCTCCAGAAGATTTTGATGCCCTAATAAACATGCCCATAAATGTCACAGTTGGACACAAGAGACCTTCTTGGGCTCGACAAACCTTAGAAGAAGCACAAGAACATAAATCTCCACAAAGAGAAACCAAAGAAAGCAATAGACCAAAGATGTTCTCAAGCTACCTTTCAGCCATGACCCACATTATTGATTCCGAGCCATCTTGTCATGTAGAAGTTGCATGTGAACAAGTTTGGCAAGATGCCATGACTGAAGAATACCAATATATATTAAAAAATGATGTATGGGATGTTTTTCTAAGACTAGAGGGAAAGTCTGTAGTGACTTCCAAATGGATTTACAAAATCAAACATGTTGTTGATGGAAGCATTGAAAAATACAAAGAACGATTTGTGGCTAGAGGGTTTTCACAAATAGAGGGACTTGACTATGACGAGACATTTGCACTGATAGCCACATATACCTCCATCCGATCTATCATTGCACTAGTTTCTTCCATGGGTTGGAAGCTACATCAAATGGATGTAAAGACAACTTTTCTCAATGTTCAAATTGAGGAAGAAGTTTATATGGAGAAGCCATAAGGTTTCATTATGCACAATGAAAAATCTCATGTATGCAGGTTGAAGAAATACCTATATGGCATAAAACAAGCACCACATGATTGGTACGAGAAAATGGATGGATTTCTTATGAGTTTGGGATTCAAAAAAAGTACAGCTGACCCAAACTTGTATTTTCACATTGATGGCAATAAGTGCATGATCTTAGTCTTATATTTGGATGACCTTTTCCTCACCGGTTCATAAAGACTCATTGCAGAATACAAACAAGTCTTGACTGCCAAATTTTAAATGAAGGATTTGGGCCTAATGAATTATTTCTTGGTACTAGAAGTATGTTAGAGAAAAGATGAGATTTTCCTAAGTCAAGGAAAATATACTATGTAGATACTAAAGAAGTTCAAAATGATAGATTGCAAATCCATGCCTACTCCAATGGTAATGGATTTAAATAAAATCAGTGACATTGATTCAGGAGACATAGATCCACATTTATATCAACAAATTGTTGGATCTTTGATGTATCTGGTTAACACTAGACCAAACATCAACCAAAACAGACACTTTGGATAGTTGCAAAACACATATTGAGATACTTACAAAGAATAATTGGTTATGGCCTAAGATATGCAACCAATGTGGACTTAAGCTTGGAAGGATATGTCGATGCATATTGGGAAGGAAGTTTAGTGGATAGAAAGAGAAATTTAGGTTGTTTCTTCACCTTAGGATCAGCCATGGTTTCCTGGTGTAGCAGAAAACAAATCTTTGTGGCTTTAAGTACAACAGAGGCAAGGTACATTGCACTGAGTGTGGAAGTTCGTGAAGTTGTATGGCTTCACAAAATTTTGACAGACTTGTTCGATCATGAGATGGATCCAACGACTATTCATTATGACAACCAGAGTTGTGTAAAGCTCTCCGAGAACCCAATGTTTCATGACAAATCGAAACACATTGAAATCAAGTATCACTGTTTCAGATACATGGTGCAGAGGAAGACAATACATGTACAATATCTTTCTACTCATGAACAAATTGCAGATATCTTCACTAAACCACTTGCCAAGACAAAGTTCGAGTATTTCTTTGATAGACTTGGCTTGATGGAAAATGCCTCCCTAACTGAGAGGGATTTTTGATGAATGTATCTATGTGAGACATTCTCCAACTTACAAACATGTGAGGTGTGCATCATTGCAGCTATGTGAAGCCTTTCTCTCAACTTACAAACCTAAGAGAAATCCCCTAAGAAGGGTATGTGGTTGCTACCTGATACAGATCTAGGAACATAGCGATGACCTCCTCCATTGAGAGAGTGAGAAGAACTCTAGATGATTATCTAGTGGGAAAGGAGATCTGATGAGTTGGACATGCCTGTGGCTGAGCACAAGGTGAACGTGTGAAATCCCAAAGTATTGGGTGCCTTGTCATGTGAACATAAATGAATATGATGTATTAGCATCCTCTGAGCAATAGATTTGATGAGAAAACTCGAGATGATTCTCTTGTGTGAGGCAGTGGGAAAGGAGATCTGTAGAGTGGACATGCCTTTACATGAAAACATGTGAACGTGTGTAGATATGGTTCTTCTGTGTAATGAAGAGAGCCAGATCTATGACATCCCTATGGATGTGCCCCTAGTGGACGAGCACTAGTGTGTGTATCAGATCCTTTCTATATGTTGTTCAAGAGTTAGACCTGCCTGTAACCCTATTTTTTATGTAAAGGGTACAAGTCATACCCACTTTAATGTGTTTAATAATAAGTGTAAAAGATAATTAATATGGTTAATATTAATTATAATTATTATTATTATTATTATTATTATAAAGTGACTTAGAGAGGTCGACCCTATTGATCCAATGGATGCCTTTGTTGATTGGACAAGTGTAATATAAGTAAGGGATGATTCCCCATTGTGGAATCATATCTTTCTTGTGTGTTTGGAAATTACAACAAATACATCTACTTGGGAAAAGGTGCGCACCTCTCTTGGGAGCTAGTCCTCTAGGGCTTAAGAACCCTCTTGCTAAGTCTTTCTTGTTCGTGAAGGTCTTTATTTTGAAGATTATAACAAAGGATTTGGTTGGGTTTTCTTCCCTTGTTGAGAAGGGTTTCCCAAGATACTTCTTGTGCTCTTTTTCATGGTGTTTCTTCTTATGATCTTTGTTGCTACAACATTATTGTTTATGGTTAAGTGAAATGAAAAAATGGAATAAACTTCATGCTTAACCTATCTTATGAAAAATCAACAGTTATCACCATCCCTGTATGGTATCTCCATCCACCCTCCATAGTTCCTACACCATATCTCCCTCCTCAAACAAAGGGATAATCAATGCATATCCTAGTACCGGCCCCTACCACACCACCCCCATCCCAACTAGAGGAAACACCGCCACTACTGTGGGAAGATGGAGGAAGAATGAGCCCATAGCTCCACTCCCTCCTTGAGCTCAACCTCCTTGCACACTATGTTAAAGACAAGGACACCCCACTAAGATATTTCCTACTCTTACCAAGTTACACAATCTTATCCAACTCCCTAAAGCAACCCCATTGCTTGCCACTCCCTCATGTACATCCATCACTACTATGAAATCCTCAACCACATCCAAGAAAGGGTATGCCACACATCTCATCCTGAGCCCTCTCAGAAAATCCCTACTGATGCTCACATTATTGACATCTATTATATTTTTTCGTCCATCCCTGAGAAAATGAGATATCATCCACAATATCTTAACATTTGGTTTATTTCAAGAAAGCCATCACACCTGGTACAAGATATCCCTTTTACGTCCTCATCCCTTGAGGTCAAGGACACTTCTCAATTGATGGTTCTTCCTACCATCTCCCAGGACCCCCTATATTCTTGCATTTTCCACTACGACGAAGGTATTTTGGAAGAACTGACTACCCCTGATTTCCCTTGGAATCTGCTCCATCATCGAGCACTTTTCCTTTCATAAGAGATCTTTAACCCACCTGATCAAGCCTCCCTATGTAGGATTGAAACCAAGGATTTTATTCCTCTAGGGCATGTTGACTGGTTCAAAAATCCTATTCCTACCCCCGATGCTTTTGAAGAAGGAAACATGGCCAACATCTCCCCCACAGTCAAAATTGACATTTCCATTAAACCAGGCATCGAAGAAGAGATTGCCATTGGCTCTGCATGCTCCCTTCAAGAAATCATTGCTTACAAAGCTCTCTTTCAGGAATATCGGGATATTTTTTCTTGATCATATACGAATATGCCTTGCCTCGATCCTTCTATAGTCAAACATGAAATCAACACATGGTCGAATATCGCCCCTGTTAATCAAAAGAAACGCTCCATCCACCTGTCCAAAGATGAAGCTATCAAAGCTGAAATTGACAAATTACGCGTTGTTGGGTTCATTTACCCCATTGCGTACACTTCTTGGGTCTCCAACCCCATCCCCGTTAACAAAAAACAGGGAACTATTCACGTCTACACAAACTTTAGCAACCTCAACCACGCTTGTCCCCAAAAAAAATTCCCAACCCGTTTCATTGACCAAATAATAGATGATTGTGTCGAACACGAGGCATTTTCCTTCATGGATGGGTTCTTTGGATACAATCAAATTCAAATCCACCCAACATATCAATACAAAACCTCTTTTACAACACCTTTGGGTGCCTTTGCTTATCGCGTCATGACCTTTGGACTAAAAAATGGAAGTTCTACTTTCCAACGGTCCATGACCTATATTTTTCATGATCTTTCTCGCATCATTCTCACTTACTTGGATGTCCTCACTATTTTATCCAAAACGTGGACCCGACATTTAGACGACTTATGCATCATTTTTCAACGATGTCACCAATATAATATCTGCTTGAACCCCCTCAAGTCTATCTTTTGCGTTACTTTCGGGCACCTACTCAGGTTCATTGTCTCCCAGCACGACATCACTATGGATCCCATCAAAGTCCAAGTTATCACAAAAATTCCACCACCTAGGAATTTACGCCAACTACAGAGCCTACAAGGCAAAGCCAAATATTTACGTCGTTTTGTCCCACTTTACGCCACTCACACACATGGTTTTCTCCGCTTACTTAACCATGATATCTCATTTCGATGGGATGAACATACTCAAACAGATTTATATGATTTAAAATCTTCCCTATCTAATGCCCCTTTGATTAGTCCCCTAGACTATGATCACGATTACATCCTCTTCTTATCATCCTCTATTGTTTCAATCACAGGATTCCTTGTCCAATTAGGGGATGATGGGCATGAACATGTGATTTACTACATTAGTAAAAACCTTTCAGAACCACCCTTAAATTATAATCATGATGGAAATCTCGCTTTAGTAGTTGTCCTCGCAGTCCAAACACTGCGACATTACATTCTTCTTCAAACTACCAAGGGCATGGAAGATTCCAAACCCATGCGGTAATTTCACAAATATCGCTCCATATCAATAATAGTGTCGTTGCAAGTAAGGTGGCATTATGGGCCCACCATCCATATATAGGCCCTTTTTCCTAAATTTCAGATTCTGGTACAGGAGATCAAAGCCTCTGTTTTCTAAACTGTTCTTCGCCACGAGATCTTGATCCAACCATCTGCAAATTCATATTCCCCGGGTTATCATATGAACTTATCACCGGAGGAGAATTTTTATCATGCCATGTTCAGATATGCATGCTTACTTTCAATTTTATCAAATAGTTGTTATAAGTTCTTTATCATCAAATATTGTTCACGTTGGGTATTTATTTTTTGTGCAGGTACTTTTTAAGAAAGCTTACAGTCCCTTCGGGTATATGTTTGACACTGGCTTGTAATTAATCCCTCTATAAAAAATTTCATATCCCAGTCACACCCTCTGACATTTTCCTTTAGGGTCCCTACATCCGTCTCTATAGTACCTTCACCTCTGCTACATTTTGGTACTGTCAAACGATACCACTCTTCCCCACATTATTTGTCCCATTCATATTCCCCCTTGAAAACTTGACACTCATGATTTTTTTCACCCCCTAGGATTGGGAGTCTCGATAGTTTTTGCACTTCCAAGAATGAACCTCATACTTCTTCTTATCACATTGCTAACCTTCCCAATGGACTCCCACGTCATATCATCCTACACTTAGTTTTGTTGACTACACCCCCATCATTCCATTATCCCTCCAAATCATCCACCATCAATTTTCCCATCTGTAGATTTTCCTCCATCCATTTAGCCAATACATAAACCCACTCATGGGGGCCCCATCCTCCACCAGTTTTCTTTCACAAAATTATGCCCTAAACAGACCAAGCCATCTTTCATTAGGGAACCCATTTCTCTATCTGTATAATCAAACCCAATTATTATTTATTCATTTGGTAATTGTATAAAGCCCTTGTTTCCAGCATATACATAGTTTTTTTACATCATCCTCGATGACCTTCTTTTACCTAGAAAAGCAACCCATGTTGCCCTTGGTTGGGACATCCACCCCTTTTTTTCATATATACATTGTTGACAAACCTTGAGTATCCCAAACCCATGTAACCACGATCTATGAGTTTTCCCATTTTTTCATCCTTCAACACAGTTTAAACCCATATCTAGTCGTCCCCCTGACACCAGATCCAGTTTTACGGTTGCTACCAATCACCCTTCGACACCCCAACCAAGGGCAGTCCTGAGTCCCATAGTGTCTTGACTTCATCCATATTACCCATTAGTACCTGATATCACATATTTCTCAGTGGCTTCCAAGAACCCCTTCACTTCTTGATGTTGTATCTCCCTTCCAGTCGACATCAGTATAGTTTCCAAAAGGGAGAGAGTATGTTGACTCCCATTATCTTTTCAATGAGGAGTCTCGATGAAAAAAAGATATTCATAATTTCTTTTTTATTTCATTGACCCCCATAACATTCAAATTCAACAAAATCTCATGTTAAGGTGGGTCTTACTATGTGACCATTGCATTTTTTCATACGAGTCAAATCTCTATAAATTTGATAGGGAATCAATGCCTCCAAGTCATAGAAACTTATTACAGTCGTCCATTACTCACTCCATATCTATTTCACTAGTAAGAACCATCATCTATCATTATCAACCTCCCTCAAGGGCATTGTAACTATCTACATCATCATACATCTTCAGTTACAATCCCACATTTTGGTTTCATGACACGAGCATGGGGCATGCTTGCCTCATTTCTATATAGATTTATTTCTTTTCATCCTCAAGAAAGGTTTGGTTCACACATTTTTCCCTCTCCCTCCGCCAGATCTCTCTTGCATTTCCTCTCTTCACTCTTCCTTACAATGGAACTCTCAGCAAAAGAAACATTGAAGTATTTTGGCTATACGTATGCTCCTAACCTCACACATAGTGGGGAATCTTTTATCACTGAAAAATCATCTACATCATTACACACAACGGCTGAAGAAAGACATCAATTCCAGTAGCAATTAGTACACCTACAACACCAAAATCCATCAAAAAGGAATAAAATCATATACTTGGTTCAAAAATCAAAGTGCGCAAATTCACCAAAGGAAATGTGTGCACTATATGCATAATGTGTGGGCTAACACATCCCTAATCATGCACTGTGCATAGAATGCGCAAGATGTGGGACTGTCTACGAGAAAACCTGCACACTTCTCATGAACAACACATTTATGAATCTTGTCGGCCTCTCAACCACTTCCAATCCGACTTCCAACACAATTTGACACTCATATCTGAGAAAAAGTTAGCTTGGACGTTGGTCAAGGGCTAGGGAGTGCCCTAAAAGGCCCCTTGTTCACATTATGAACCCGTTACATATTTCCATGAATGGAAACTATAAATATATGCCATGGGTTTGCTAAGAAAATAAGAAATTCAAGGTATTGTTATGCTGCAATAATTCTTCTTGGAGAATCCTCTTTTCTCGTTAAATAATTCAAGCATTATATAAAGGGCCATTCCACTCACCTTTTGAGAGGATTGGCATTGTATTTATTCACCATTTTATTTTCCATTGTATGAAGAGAATAGCTCTCTGTTGTGTTGGTTTTGTCACATGGGTGAGAAAAAACATAGCATTTTCATGCTTAGTTAAGTCAGCTAAACAAGACAAAAGTTTGTGAGTTGATTAAATAACCAACTACACATGAAACAAAATAAATAAAACTAAGAAATAAATGTTAGAGAAACTTGAAAGAACTAGAACCATGAAAAGAAAATAATGACCAATATATATCTATCAATGGATCAATCTATTGATAGGCTAAACACCATAGAGAAAGGTAGGGAGTTATGAATCCCCTCTTCCTCCTTGTGAGGGCTCTTGAGTTCCCTAATAGAGAGTTCTTCTCTTCATGAAAATGGAAAATAAAAATGGTGAATAAATACAATGCCATTCCTCTCAAGAGGTGAGTGGAATGGCCCTTGCAATGGTGTTTTAATGATTCAAAGAGAAAAGAGGATTCTCAAAGAAGAATTCTGGCAGCATAACAATACCTTGAAGTTCTTATTTTTCTAGCACACTCATGGCACATATTTATAGCATCCATTCATGGAAAGATATAATTGGTTCATAGTATGAACAAGGGGCCTTTTAGGGCACTTCCTAGCCCTTGACCAACCTCCAAGCTAGATTTCGCTCATATCTGAGTGTTAAATCATGTTGGGGGTTGGACTAGAAGTTGTTTAGAGGCCGACAAGATTCATAAATGCGTCGTTCATAGAAGTGCATCGATTTTCTTGTAGACAGTCGTGTATCTTGCACGATGAGGGTTGTGTTAGCCTGCACATTAAGCGCACTGCGTGTGTGCTTCCTTTGGTGAATTTGGGCACTTTGATGTTTGAACAAAGTATACATTTTTTTTCCTTTTTGATGGATTTTGGTGTTGTAAGTGGACTAATTGTTGCTGGAATTGATGTCTTTCTGTAACCATTGTGTGAAATGTTGTGGATGATTTTCAGTGCTAACACTTTCTATTAGGGAACTCAAGAGCTCTCCCAAGGAGGAAGAGGGGATTCATAAGTCCCTTCCTCTATCTATGGTGCTATCCTATCAATACATTGATCCATTGGTAGCTATATGATTGTCATTTTTTGTTTTTCATGGTTCTAGTTCTTGCAAGATTCTCTAAAATTTATTTCTTTTTGTTTTTATTTCTATTCCCTTGTTTCATGTGTATTTGGTTATCTAATAAACTCACAAACCTATGTCTTGTTTAGCTGAATTAAATAGGAAATTAAGTGTTGT
>ML877062.1:6895-24934 GCA_009831015.1 Picea engelmannii | reverse complement strand
TTTTCTCAGGAAAAAGTCCTTATGAAGAGCCTGAATACACCATCATCAATACATCATCATGATGACCAAAATCATGGGTAACAGTTGGGACATGATTTCAGTGACAGTTATTACAATGATAGTGTTGATTCAGTGACAGTGACAGTGACAGTTTGTCTGCATTTGGAATTTATACTTCATGGTGGTTTGGACGGGGAAAGGATAGGTGGTTGTACCCACCTTCCAGTTGTAGCCTCCTTATGGTTGTAGCCAAAGAATTGGGGATTTTAAGCTTCCCTCAACTTGTAGCCTGAGAATCTAGGGGGTTGGAGCCTCCTTCCAGTTGTAGTTGGAGAACAAAGTAATTTCGTGCTTCCAATGAATGTACTTCTTAAATACATATAAGAAAATCATTCTATGGTTTTCTCTCGCATTGGGTTTCCACGTAAAAATATTGGTGTACTGTGTATGTGTATGATTGCTCATTGTTCGTGGTTTATTTATTCTACACTTGTTGAATGACATTGGTAAACTGATCATAAGGATAACAACACTTATATATATTGGGGTTAAAAATGATTAAAAATCACTATTACTGATTCACCCCCCTCTCATTAATCCAATAGTTTTAGGGTTTCTAAGGTTATTCGCAAGCTTCAGAAAGAGAAGTCGCATACATCTGTGGGCCAGTGAAGGACAAAGCATGGACATCTGCAAGCTTACAAAGCAAAGAGTGTAGATCTAGGAAAAGATAAGAAAAAGGGTTTAAAGAGATATTCATCCCAGGTTGTTGAGGCTAAGGTTGTTATGTTAGTTTGAGATTTGAAGCATCAGTCCAGTTACAGAGTGTAAAGGTATTTATATATGCTTATGAGGTTGTATCTTAGTGATGTTGTGGAGCATGCTTGAGGCATGAATTTGTGAGGTTTGGTATATGGCCTCTTGGATGCATGATATATATTGTAGAGCATCATCTGAGGTAGATATGTCAAGGGACATTGTTGGTGCATATCTAGGTTATATTGATATGTCTTGTGGTGCATTGTGAGAAGCATTTGCTAGTGGTCTTGGTATATGGTTGGTTTATGAATGGTGCATATTTAAGGCTACATAAAAGTGAAGTTTTGGAACATGGTTTGATGTAAGGGTTTATGGTATTTGGTTTATGGATGATATGATGTATTGGTAGAGGCCCTTTGTTGGTTATATTGGAGTAGGTTCTTTTGCATGGTTGATGCACTTGTTTTGGTATAGGTTGGTACTTGGTTGTGATTTGTACATGTTTTCTAGAGGCATGTGTGGGTGATGGTTGTAAGTTGTTATGAGTAGTTTTGTTTGATGCACATCCTTGTGATATTGTGCATATGGTTGAGATTTGTTTTGGTGATTAGTCTTAGTGATTGGATTTGGTTTGGTTGATGAGATTTTTGTTACAGATTGTTGGTATAGGTGGTTACAAGTTTCAGGTACAGATTGACATGAAAAATTTTACAGTGACAGTTTGACAGAAATAGAGACAGTAATAGTGAAGTTGGGAGAGTTTTGTAGTAGTATGTGAGTTGCAAAGAAGAGAGGTGTAAACATCCACGAGTTGCATTAAAGAGAGTTGCGGACATCCACATGTTGCAGCATAGATAGGTCGTAACTCTGTAGGAAATATTTGAAGAAGGTTGGTACATGTTGTGACATAGTGTTAGTACAAGTTGAGATTGACAAAGTGACAGTGGCAATGATTGATTCGGTGACAGTGACAGGTTCTCTACATTTGGAATTTATATTTCAGTGAGGTTGGATGGGGCAAGGAAAGGGGGTTTTATCCTTCTTTCGGTTGGTGTCGGAGAATCATGGAGTTGTAGCTTCCTTCAGATTGGATCCTAAGAACCAGGTGGTTGTAGCTGGAGAACATAGGGGGTTGTAGTCTCCTTCTAGTTGGAGCCATAGAATTAGGGAGTTGGAGATTCCTTCAAGTTGGTGCCTGAGAAACTAGGGGGTTGGAGCCATAGAATTAGGGAGTTGGAGATTCCTTCAGGTTGGCGTCTGAGAAACTAGGGGGTTGAGCCATAGAATTAGGGAGTTGGAGATTCCTTCAGGTTGGCGCCTGAGAAACTAGGGGGTTGGAGCCTCCTTCCAGTTGGAGCCAGAGAATTGGAAGTTGGTGCTTCCTTGAATGTAATTCTTGATATATAAGAAAAGCATTATGTGGTTTTCTCCCACATTGGGTTTCCACATAAATATTGGTGTATTGTGTATTGTGTGGATGTGTTTATTATTGTTTATTATGCACCAATGGATGTTGATGTTTATGATATAAAATATATTGATGGTGAACTGATGAACATGGTTGAATAAGTTAAAGGAATATAAATTGTGTTTCAAAGTGGTATAAATTTTTCATTACTGATTCAACCCCCCCTCTCAATAATCCAATAATTTGTATCAGAGCAAGTTCCTTCAGAAAACAGTTTAACCACTGGAAGGAAATCATGGAATACAATGAGAATGGAGTACCAACTTTCGATGGTCAGAGTGGTCTAGAGTATGAGATATGGAGAAGAACGATGAAAGTATTTTTTAAGGCACAAGGATATGATATTTGGTAATCAGTTGTGACAGGATACAATGCTACAAGGAAACCTAAGACTGCATCCAAGAATGAATTGAAGAACAACAACAAAACAATAATGGATTTCATCATGGAAGGACTATGTGATTCAACAAAGGAAAAAGTGGGTAAATGCTCATCAGCTAAAGAACTTTGGGACAAGCTACATGACATCTATTTTTCTCCCATCACATAGTCAAACATTTCTAAAGAAGATACATGTACATAATAGAAAGAAAGATGTTCATTATGGAAACAGATTCAGAAGAAGAAGAGTGGGAAATCATTAGATGTGAGTTCTTTTGCTTTAATTGTGAAAAGTACGGACACCTTGAGATTGAATGCCCTGATTTGAAGATTGAAAGTGACAAGATAGGAAAGTCCAGTGAATTAGAAGACAATCCTGAGATTGAAAAGGAAAAGCATCATAAAGTAGAATTCAGTCAAAGAGAAAGAGAACTTGAAGATGAAATAATCACTTTGAATATCCAACTTGAAGAAGCAAAGTGAACAGAAGAATCCATGAGGAATAAGATGATGAAGAAGGAAGAAGAGGTAGAGAAGCTTGAATAAGTTGTTATGTTAAGAGTAAAAGTTGTCAAGCTCAACAAAAACGTTGAAGAAGCATCCACATCATCAGTAAAGATAGTTGAAAAGAAATATCACAGGTCATTGGAAGGGAAAAGTGAAGAGAAGCCTAAGAGTTATGCAAAAATCTTCAAAGGTTATATAAACAAGGAAGAATGCAATCCCCTAAAGAAGAATATTCCAAAAGGATAGAAAACTCAAGAAGAAGACTACATAAGAGATGGACATCAAAGAAGAACTTCCACATTCAGACAACCAAGAAGCTTCACTCATAATGAAGGAGTCAATAGAAGAAAAGATCGTGATCAACCAAAGCATGATTTCATAAGGACTACACCTCAAAGAAAATCATTCACTCCCAGGTATGTAAATTTCTTTTATGGTCATTGTTTTTATTGTACTAACTGTTATCACATGAAGTTTTCAAGGTTCATATGTGTTTGTTGTTTATACCCAAGTCTATACCCTTGCCTCATATCTCTCTCTCTCTCTTCTGCACCACCAAGTCCTAGAATAATTCCCTCTGACTGATAAAGTCATTTTCCCCCTTTGTTGATGACCTGGTTTCCCTTGGTGTCTTACCTCACCGAGTCTCGACCCAAAGATTTTTTGTTTTTATTAAAGAAGGATGAGCACTCATCATCATTTTGTCTCGAATTACTGGTCATTTTGTTGCCTGAGCCCACAACAAGTCATCCAAGTCCTTGTTTACAGTAGGAAGCAGCCATGGGCACACGACGCAACACTCAAAGTGGTCTATTGCGGGCTTGAAGCAAGCAAGAAGGCAGGTTAAATTTTCAATGACGGAGATCCCAAGAGCATTTCATATCAGCGGCTCTTGATCTTTCGAAATGTCAAAGTTGCGTGAGGTTTAAAGACCAAGTGGAAGCCCCGAAGTTTCAAATCAAGCACCACGCATCCTTCCAGACCGGATGCTCATGATTTACTTCGGGAGTCCGGCCTTTGGGAGTTTTAGCTTCTCCACTCTCGATTTCCTCCGAAGTGATTTTTCCCGAAGTTACAGATCAAGCACCACACGTCCTTCTCCATCGAACAATCATGATTTACTTCAAGAATATGGGCTTCGAGAGTTTTAGCTTCTCCCCTCTCAATTTCCTCCAAAGAGATTTTTCCCGAAGTTGTACATCAAGCACCACGCGTCCTTCTCCATCGGAAGGTCAATATTTACTTCGAGAATCTGAGATTTGAGATTTTTAGCTTCTCCCCTCTCGATTTCATCCGAATTACTTTCTCCCAGAGTTGGATATCAGGCACCACGCGTCCTACAGAACAGACGGTCAATATTTACTTCGGGAATCTAGGATTAGGGAGTTTCAGCTTTCCCGCTCCTGTTTTCCTCCGAATTAGTTTCTCCCAGATTCCACAGATCCTTGTCACATGTCCTCCTCAGATCGACGGCCGTCGTTCACTTCGAAGCTCCAGATCTACACATTGACCACCCCTGAGCTCTAAAGTGCCATAGTACGTGGCAGTCATCAATTCAGACATATGGCATTCTAATCAGTGATGACACTTGGCATCCAGTTGGCACTGACATGTGCTGCTTCTCTTTTCATGGCACGTCAGCATAGTGACGTCAGACCACCACATCAAATCATCCTCTGGGAAGTGTTCTTTTTCAGCGCCAAAAGTAGCGCCATCTCCAAGCACAGTTAGAATGATCCTAAAGTTGGTAGACAGATAAGCTTGAGTGGTGGTGCTAAATTTAGCGGGTACGCCCAGATCGCAGATCGCGACCAGATCAACAAGCATGCTTCATTGCGGGGATGAAACTTTCTCAGGCATTAAAATTCTTGAGCGGTCCCACAATCAAAACCGTTGTATAGTAAATGAGCTATGTGGTGGAAGCTGGTGAATTGCGGGCTCAAAAGCGGTGTGAATCCAAACCACCTTTGACGGCCCCGCAATAACATGCTTATATAGCATCAAATCCAAGTACAATGTGTGGCAGCGCCCTAGTCATTAAGCCTCATCCCTATCCCGATGAGGTATTAGTTAATGAAAAAGGAGTGGTGGTTGAAACCTCGACTCATTCCATAAATAGAAGACGTGGAGGGTCTGGCTGTGGAGACCGAACTATCAGCCCGAGGTACCATGATGGACGATTTTTCCTGCAGGACCATGTTGAGATGAGTTTGCGTCTGACAGGAGGATACACACATAGTCTAACAGAAGAAGGCGCAAACAAAATGCTTTGAATGGAATGGACAGATCACACTCTTAGTATTTGTGCACTGATCTGAGTATAAATTAATCAGTTCAAGATTTTGTTACGGGGGTCAGATGGTTGAGCAGAGCTCCCTACTGTGTAATTTTGATGCCAGAACTATTCTCTGGTTATGTATCAAATTTGAGACTTTCGCATTAATAGAAGTCGGCTTCTTTCATCTCTTTGTTCAAACTACGTTGAAACACTTGGGCATGGAGGATCCAGTGGAGGGTTGTGATTATATTGTAATGTAGGTTTGATTATAGTATTGATGTAATATCCCAAAGGATGATCCCTATTGTAATCATGTTTTGTAGGTTGGTGAGCTGAGTACTGATAAGTTGATAGGATTATGTGTTTATTAGGCCGGAGAGCCTAAGTGTTAAAGGCTAGGAGCCTGATTTTGTACATGTAATTATGCACATTATTAATAAAATATAAACATCTCTGCGTGTGGACCGACCACGATGAATGAGTGATGGGGCACTAAGATTCCACAAATCCTGGGTAAGGGAGAGGGGGTTGAAAGGTGAGAAAGAGGGGCTAAGATTGGGGGCTTAAGCCCTTGGGAATAATAATTTATTATTATTCCAAAGTACTGTGTAAATGTTCATGTTTTGTCCTAAGTTCCTGGAGAGGAATGCATGTTGATTGAGCGCATGCAGCTTCATGGGTGATGTGTGTCAACCTAGGCACATGCAGTTAAAACCATAGGAATAAGTTGTGTTCGGGGTTTGCATTGGGCCAGACATCATTTGAGTCTGGGGGTTCGACCTTCCAATTCGCCATCCTCCGTTTGAACTCATGACTGTCCATGATCGACCTCTGTCTGGTGTTGTTTTCAGATCCCTTACCTAGACAGTTCAAGACTGTGCGTGAGATCTCTGTGCACCATTACGCAATCCTGAAACCATAACCATGAGTCTGTTACATGTTGCATGATTGAGAAACCCAAATTTGTTTGGGTCGTGTTGTGCTATCCCAGTGGGATGTTGTGGTAGTGTAGTCCTTACCATGTGAGGTTGTTGCCATTGAATGTGCATTACTTAGCCTTATTGTCATGTCCTCACTATGCTGGAATTGGTCATAAGAACAAGTTGCCAAACCTGTGAGCAACTCTCTCCAAGTGAGAGATTGTGTTGAGGAAGTAAGAACTCCTAGAAGGGGTCCTATAGCTGCTATAGAACTCTGAGACTTCTGGTCCGGTTTGTTGCTGAAGCCCAAGGCAAGGGAGGTTAGCAGCCAAAGGACTGTCTTGGTGACAGTGAAGGTGTATACTCCTGGGTGGGACAGGCATGTGGGGAATGAGAGTCTATGAGCAATGGGCATAAGTGACTCCTGGGAGAAAATCTTTCCTTTGTAACTGGGTGTCTTCCCGTTGACCTTGCCTAGCCTAGGATTCCCTGTCGGTGGAGCTTAGTCCCAGCTCGGGGGTGACCTATTGCTGAGAGTGATGAGCAGCGTGGTCTAAGGCTGGGAGGTTGGTGAATTACATCTAGTTTCAAAGATAAGTATATGCATGTGTTTAAATTCAACTTTTAAATGCATGTTTGTGATGCTTGCAATATTATCATGTATTCTGTTGCAATGATGTTTATTGTTGTGCGTATGAATTATTGTTAATGCCATGGATTATGTATGCTAGCAGTAATTAGGTGATACTCTGTGTTAATTCATTTATATTAATTTAAATGCATATTATATAAGTGTTATTCTGTAGTAACATTACTTCAGATCTTAAAGCGATAAGTAGAAGTTGTGTTGGTAGCATCGCTCGATCCTTGGAGGGATGGGGATGTTACAGTTTGGTATCAGAGCTTTAAAGGGCTAAAGTCATAAGTGTTGTAGCATTGCCCGACCTTTGGAGGGTTGGGGATGTTACAGTTTGGTATCAGAGCAAGGTTCTCAACACTGAGCCTAGATGAGCCAGATAAGGGGCCATTGGACCCAAGGTTTCAGGTAGAAATTGTGTCTGGAGGGACTAATTTCGAACCTTAGAATTTCTTGAGTGCCAAGAAGTCGCTTGGTCGTGTTACAAAGCCCAGGAGGTGTAGCAGTATTATAAAACTATAGTCGGTGTGGTATTTGGCCAGAGAGAGAGAGAGAGAGAGAGCGCAACACACGAAGTGTTGGAGCCGTTGGATCTGGTCAGTAGGAAAGGAGATCCCTCACGACCATCAGATCTGGAGAAGGTGCAGGAGAGTTATCCTGGAAACCTTTTGGGGATTCGATTATCAGGAAAAGCGAGATGTGCTGAGGCATGAACTTCCGATGTGTGAAACTCCGAAGTCCCGAAAATATCTACATCGTAGATCGCAAGGAAAGAGTTTGGTCATAGGATCAAGCAAAGGAGCAGATGGCGATTTCACGATTTTGGTTATCGGAAAAAGCAGAGAAAGAGAGAGCACAACGCATGAAGTGTTGGATCCGTTGGATCTGGTCGGGAGGAAAGGAGATCCCTCATGACCGTCAGATCTGGAGAAGGTGTAGGAGAGTTATCCTAGAAACCTTTCAAGGATTCGATTATTGGGAAAAGCAATATGTGCTGAGGCATGAACTTCCGATGCCCAAAACTCTGAAGTCCTGAAAATATCTACACCGTAGATCACAAGGAAAGAGCTTGGTCGTAGGATCAAGCGAAGGAGCAGATGGCGATTTCACAATTTTGGCTATTGGAAAAAGAGAGATGTGCACATGCACAAACTCCCAAAAATTGAACTCCTGAAAAGAAAAGTTAATGTGGTGGGACTCGATGACATCGTCGAAGGTGACGTGGACCCTCCTAAGCGTGCCACGTGCCACTATTTAAATCAGTGACAGTTGTGTAATATGGGTCCGGAGAGTAAAGTAAATCAGAAATTCAGATGTCAGAAGGTTGGGAGGAAACAAGTGTGGGAACTCACGAGGTCTGAAGTCCCAAAAATCTGAAGTCCCAAAGTCCCATGGTCCCAAAAACTTCGAGACAGAGAGGCCACAATGGATTTCAGTCGTTGGTTGTTGTGTAGATGTGGACCGTTGATCCACCTGTTTTCACGAGTTTGGTAATAGGAACTTGAGGGATAGTAGTGTTGAGTTTTTAAAGCTCCCGAAACATGAAGTCGCTAAGCACCCTAGTGGTCTAGCATTTGGTCACAGCCCATGATCGCATGGGTTGGGGACTGAGGAAGAGAGGGCTATTACTCAAAATTAATAGAGCTCCGAAAATTCATGGAAACTGAACGTTTCTGATTCAGCGTATGAATTATGTGTGTGGAATTTGTTAAGGAATGATAGCCTGACAAATTTTGGTTGTCTTCACATTGTAATTGTAGAAGAGTGGTGAGTGCCAGAACTGGTCAGAGTTTATGTCGAGTGCAAAGAAATGGAAGAGGCGCGAATTGCCTCCAGTTCAGAGAACGAAAGAAAAGGAATGGATGTCAACTTGGGAGTCAAAGAATCGAACTCCAATGGGCATGGAAAGAAGATGGATAAGGAAGGGCATATGATGAAAATCATTGGAAGATTGCATAAAGATGCCCAGGCTCGCCGAGCTAATAGAAAAAGGGTCAAGAAAACTCAGGATAAACAGGGAGAATTCAACTTGAATTTGATGTGGAGCCTAGATAAGATCGAAAATAGATTGGAAACGGAGAGTGACTCAAGAAAAACAGGGAGTCGCGGGACCCCTGAGAGGAAAATAAGATCGAGAAGTGTTAGCAGACATCGTCATTGCTTCCCAAAGAATTCCAGTAAAGAAACACGCAGTAGTTCAAACCCATCTCCTACTAGAAAGCATAGGAGGTCTGGAGTGGATGAACTAAAAGGAGAAATGAATAAGATTAAGCCTCCCACGTTTGATGGAGAACACCAGAAGGAAGAAGATGTCGAGACATGGCTGCTAGGCATGAGTAAGTACTTCCAATTGCAGAATGATTCCTCTCATGCCGAAGGAAGAATTGCAATGTATCAGTTGAAAGGAAAAGCATCCATGTGGTGGGATCAACTTGTGCAGGTGCAACACATTAGAGAGAAAGATATCACTGGTAAGGAATTAAAGAGGTATTTCGAGAAGAAATATATGACTAAAATATATTATGACAGAAAGATGAAAGAGTTCTTTGAACTCAAATTGGGCAGCATGACCATTGATGAATACGAGCGAAGATTTCTGGAATTGTTGAAGTATGTTCCATTCATCAAGGAAGAGGCTGTCAAGATTCAAATATATCTAAGTGGATTGCCACCTTCTATAGTTGACAAGATCTAGTACGATGACCCTAATACTATGGAAGAAATGATAAGGGGGGTGAAATGCTTGCATGAGAAGCAAAGAGAAAAGCCTACCTTCCAGAAGGCTTGGGAAGACAAGAAGAAGTTCAAGAAGGAACAGAGGTAGAAGGGAAACAAGCCTCCCTTTTTCAGAAATAGTCCTCGGGGACATCCATCTTTTAGAAAGCCCTGAAAGGCTAAAGTGGGTGGTCAATTGCCAAGGCAGACACCTATGGAGTGTTGGGGTTGTAAAGGAAACCATAGGTACAGAGATTTCCCCCACAAAAATGATAAAGCGAGAGTCCTCCACAATTTTCAGCAAGCTGAAACAGTGGAGGAAATGGGTAGTAGAATGCCTAGGATCTACGGAGCCCTGGACAACAAGAAAGTTGAATTTCAATCGCACATGATTGAAGTGGAAGGTATGATTAAAAATCAACCACTTATTGTTTTAATTGATTCAGGGGATAATCATAGTTATATAGATCCTAGAGTGGTGGAAGGTTTGCATTTATCAAGAAGAAAACATGAAAAGGCTTGGTTAGTGCAGTTGGCTACAGGAACCAAGAGGAAAGTCACTGAGTTGGTTAAGTCTTGTCATGTGGACATGAAAGGATTGAGCACGAAGGTTGAATTGAATATTCTGCCTTTAGGATCTTATGAATGTTTAATTGGGATGGACTGGTTGGACCAGCACCATGCCCTCCTGGACTGTTGTAACAAGGCATTTACTTGCCTGGATGAGGAGGGGAATCGAAAAACAGTCCAAGGAATTCCCAGAGTTGTTGTTGTCAGAGAAATTTCAGCATTACAGCTGAAGAAATGCTACAGGAAAGGATTTCAGTTGTTTGCAGCCCATATGGAGGAAGAATCTAAGGATGAGGTCTCAAATATTGGAGACCATGTAGTACTAAAAGAGTTTGAAGATGTATTTCAGGAGGTACCCGAACTACCTCTGAAGAGATATATCGATTTCTCTGTAAATTTGATGCCCGGAGCAGCTCCGGTGTCGAAAGCTCCTTATAGAATGAGCACACCAGAGCTGAAAGAACTTCAGTTGCAGCTTGAAGAGCTTCTGAAGAAGGGGTACATTCACCCAAGCGTGTCACCTTGGGGTGCCCCGGTCCTGTTCGTGAAGAAGAAGGACATGACATTGAGGCTGTGTATTGATTTTAGACAGTTAAACAAAGTAACTGTTAAGAACTACTACCCTCTGTCGAGGATTGATGACCTCTTCGATCAGTTGAAGAATGCGAAGATATTTTTAAAGATAGATCTCAGATCAGGATATCACCAGGTAAGAATAAAGGATGAAGACATCAGCAAGACCACCTTTAGAACAAGGTATGGTCATTACGAGTTCACAGTGGTGTCGTTTGGACTGTCAAACACACCTGTTGTTTTTATGTGCTTGATGAATGGTGTGTTCAGGGACCATGTAGACAAGTTTATCATAGTCTTCATGGATGAAATTCTAGTGTATTCCAAGTCAGAGGAAGAGCATGAAAAACATTTGGGGATGGTGTTGCAAGTGCTAAGAGAGCACCAGCTGTATGCCAAATTGAGAAAATGTTCATTTTATCAGGAACAGATCCATTACTTGGGGCATATTATTTCAGAAGAAGGGATCATCGTGGATCCTGAGAAGGTTGAGGCCATCAGAGAATGGTCAGCGCCAAGGAATGTGGCAGAAGTTAGATCCTTTATGGGTCTAGCGAGCTATTACAGAAGGTTTATTGCAGGATTCTCAAGGATAGCTCACCCTATCACTTCTTTGCAAAGGAAGGAGAAGAAGTTTATGTGGACAGAGGATTGTGAGAGAAGCTTCCAACAATTGAAGCAACTGTTAACTAGTGCTCCAATCCTGAGGATCACAAACTCAAATGAAGATTTCATGGTATGCACCGATGCATGCAAAGAAGGACTGGGAGGAGTCCTCAGTCATAATGGATTCGTAATCTGTTATGAGTCCAGGAAGCTGAAAGAGCGTGAAAATAATTATGCCACTCACGATTTGGAGTTGGCATCAATCATTCATGCTCTGAGGAAATGGAGACATTACCTCATGGGGAGGAGATTTGAATTGAGAATAGACCACAACGGTCTGAAATACTTGTTTGACCAGCCCACCCTAAATTCTAGGCAGAGTAGGTGGCTGGAGTTTCTGTGTGAATACAACTTTGATATCAATCATATCAAAGGGAAGGAAAACAAGGTGGTTGATGCACTCAGGAGAAAGGTGCACAACTTACATACTACAACCATTAGCATGTAACAAACTGATATAAAGGGCGGGATTTTGGAGGCTGGAAATACAGATTTGTAGTACAGAGATTTGGTAGCAAAACTACAACAGGGTAAGATGCCACAGAAAGTGGAGATTTATAAACTAGGGGCTGATGGAATAATTATGTACAAGAACAGAATTTACGTACCTAATGTCCAGGACTTGAAACGTATAATTTTGCATGAAATGCATAATGTCCCTTATGTAAGGCACCCTGGATATCAAAAAACTGTGGCAGCAGTCAAGAGCCATTATTTCTGGCCAGGTATGAAGAAAGAGATTGTTGAATACATCGCCAGATGTATGGAGTGCCAGAAGGTTAAAGCTAAACATAGGCACCCAACAGGGTTGTTGTAGCCTTTACCCATTCCTGAGTGGAAGTGGGAAGTGGTGACAATGGATTTTATCATGGGATTACCCAGAACAGGCAAGCAACATGACTCGATCATGGTGGTAATGGACAAGCTTACGAAAGTTGCCCATTTTATTCCACTAAAGACTACTCATAAGGCAGCAGATGTTGCTGATATTTTTATGAAGGAAGTGGAACGATTGCACGAAATTCCCAAGACAATTGTGTCTGACAAAGACCCAAAATTTACCTCAAATTTATGGAAGGAGTTATTCAAGGGATTCAGAATGAATCTGAATTTCAGTACAGCCTACCATCTTGAGTCGGATGGGCAGACAGAGCGGGTGAATCGAGTGATAGAAGACATACTGAGAATGTATGTGATGGACAAACCATCGAAATGTGAAGACTACCTGCACTTGGTAGAATTCGCCTACAACAATGGGTATTAAGCATCATTGAAGTTGAGCCCATTTGAAGCACTTTATGGCAGAAAGTGAAATACTCCAGTAAGCTGGGATAATCTAGCTGACAAAGCAATAGTTGGGCTAGAGTTGCTCAAGGAAATGGAAAAGAAAATGCTAAAAATTAAGCAGAATTTGAAAGCTTCCTAGGATAGGCAGAAAAGTTGTGCTGATAAAAACAGAAGCCACGGGGGATTTAAAGTGGGTGACCATGTTTTCCTAAAAGTGAAAGCTAACAGAAGTTCCCTAAGGCTGGGAAACTGTGCCAAGTTGGTAGCCAGATTTTGTGGGCCAATTGCATATATGCTTGCATTACCTGCATCCATGATTGTACATAATGTGTTTCATGTTTCATTGCTTAAGAAGTATATACCTAATGCTAATCATGTTATCGATTGGAATGTGATTCAGGTGGAGCAATAAGGTGTCCTGCAAGTGCATCATGTGCGCATATTGGACAGGAAAAGAAAACCACTCCAGGATTGAGCTATAGGGATTGTAAAGGTCCAGTGGACCTGGTACGGTCCTAAGGACGCGACATGAGAGCATGAGGATGCTATGCGGGCAAAAAACCTGCATCTTTTTTAATATTTTGAAAATCTTGTGGATGTTGTGTGAAAGCTGCACTGAGGACAGTGCAAAAATAAGGGGAGGGGATTGTAATATCCCAAAGGATGAGCCATGTTGTAATCATTCTTTGTAAATCATGTTTTGTAGGCTGGTGAGCTGAGTATTGATAAGTTGATAGGATTATGTGTTTATTAGGCCGGAGAGCCTAAGTGTTAAAGGCCAAGAGCCTGATTTTGTACATGTAATTATGCACATTATTAATAAAAGATAAACATCTCTACGTGTGGACCGACCACGATGAATGAGTGATGGGGGACTAAGCTTCCACAAAGCCCAGGTAAGGGAGAGGGGGTTGAAAGGTAAGAAAGAGGGGCTAAGATTGGGGGCTTAAGCTCTTGGGAATAATAATTTATTATTATTCCAAAGTACTGTGTAAATGTTCATGTTTTGTCCTAAGTTCCTAGAGACGAATGCATGTTGATGGAGTGCATGCGGATCCATGGGCGACATGTGTCGACCCAGGCGCATGCAGTTAAAACCATAGGAATAAGTCATTTTTGGGGTTTGCATTGGGACAACCATCACCTGATTCCAGGGGTTCGACCTTCCAATTCGCCATCCTTCGTCTGAACTCGTGACTGTCCATGATCGACCTCTGTCTGGTGTTGTTTTCAGATCCCTTACCTGGATAGTTCAAGCCTATGTGTGAGATCTTTGTGCACCCTTACGCAATCCTGAAACCATAACCATGAGTCTGTTACGTGTTGCATGATTGGGAAACCCGAATTTGTCCTGGTCGTGTTGTGTTATCCCAGTGGGTTGTCGTGGCAGCATAGTCCTAATCGTGTGAGGTTGTTGCCATTGATTGTGCATTGTTGAGCCTTGTTGTTGTGTCCTCACTGTGCTGGAATTGGTCACAAGAACAGGTTTCCAAACCTGTGAGCAACTCTCTCCAGGTGAGAGATTGTGTTGAGGAAGTAAGAACTCCTGGAAGGAGTCCTGTAGCTGCTACATAACTCTGAGACTTCTGGTTCGGTCTGTTGCTGAACTCCAAGTCAAGGGAGGTTAGTAGCCGAAGGACTGTCTTAGTGACAGTGAAGGTGTATACTCCTGGGGTGGGACAGGCATGTGGGGAATGAGAGTCTGTGAGCAATGGGCATAAGTGACTCCTGGGAGAAAATCCTTCTTCTGTAACTGGGTGTCTTCCTGTTGACCTTGCCTAGCCTAGGATTCCCTGTCGATGGAGCTTAGTCCCAACTCGGGGGTGACCTATTGCTGAGAGTGATGAGCAATGCGGTCTAAGGCTAGGAGGTTCATGGAAGGTTTGCACACAGTTGGTGAATTACATCTAGTTTCAAAGATAAGTATATGCATGTGTTTAAATTCAGCTTTTAAATGCATGTTTGTGATGCTTGCAATATTATCATGTATTCTGTTGTGATGATGTTTACTGTTGTGCATATGAATTATTGTTAATGCCATGGATTATGTATGCTAGAAGTAATTAGGTGCTACTCTGTGTTAAGTCATTTATATTAATTTAAATGCATATTATATAAGTGTTATTCCGCAGTAACATTACTTCATAGCTTAAAAGGATAAGTAGAAGTTGTGTTGGTAGCGTCGCCTGGTCCTTGGAGGGCCGGGGATGTTACAGTTTGGTATTAGAGATTTAAAGGGATAAATTCATAAGTGTTGTAGCATTGTCCAGCCTTTGGAGGGTCGGGGATGTTACAATTGATGTGACCAGTTTTAGTCAGCTTCTTTGTTATCTTATCTCCCCTTACGCTAAAAGACTCGGGCATGGAGGATACATTCGAGTTGTTGTAGTTGCATGGTGATGTAGGTTTGATTATTATGCTGTTGTGACATATTTCAGTGTCTGAAACTTGAGTTCAAGAGTGCTCTTGAGCCTGATTTTTTCTTCACTAAGCTACTTGAAGGTTGGATGCTCATAACAGTCTTGTTCACCTCTCTCACTAAGTCTTCCTTCTACTTACACTTAAACTCAAATAATTGACTGAAATTAATGAGGACCTCACTTCCCTGTGCATTGCTTGTCCATTTTCTGTGATTAAAATCATTCTTGTACTGAGTTTTGTCCATTTGACCTCCACTCATAAAACCAACATCCACCAAAATTTTTGATGGGTACTGGGCTTATCCTCTTGCAATCTGATGGTGATTCTCAGTGCTAACACTAACTTTGTACATAAGGTTTTATATTGCAAGGCTTATGAAATAAATGTTCAAGCAAGACATACTTATGTGGCCCCAAATAATATTGAATGTTACAAATGCCACAACTATGGTCATATAGCTCAGAATTGTAGAAGCATGATAGTGCCATCCATGAAGGAAGAAATAGATATCAGATATACTAAAATTTGGAAAAGAAAAGAACAAGAAGAAGAGAAAGTGAATAAAGACTAGATTTCAGAAATTACAAGACTTCCCATAGTATGAGAAAGAAAAGGAAAGCAAGCAAAGAAGAACAGGTTTCAAGAACCATATTGTCAAAATCCGCAACAGAGTAATATCATAATAAAGCGTAGGTAAAGAAATAACATGTCCGAGATATCATAGGATTTGTAGTAGCACAAGAAAGAAAAAAAGAGTGGGTGAATAAACGGTCCCAAGAAATTGTACTTTCAAGATTTCTAGTGCAAAATCAATCCACATGCAGAAAGAAAGAAGTCATAGTTCAGAAGGATGATGTATCCACAGACGAAAAGGAAGATGAATTTTCATCAGAGGAGGTATTTTTCTGAGCCATCAGGATTGGAGACTCCCAGTGAATATGTATGTTGAATAGGGGGAGTCTAGACATCAGCTCTATAGATCAAAGATTTATCTGTATAGCCATTTGAAGTATGATGTTGCAGATGTTTGATAGAGACAGCTTCATAGTGGTTAGATTGCAAAAGTACAGAATGACATATTGATCAATTGAGAAAGAAGTGTTCCCACATAGGTGTCAGTTGGTAGGTAGAAGTGTATGGTTGTATTCAGGCATAGATATTGTTAGCACATGTTGTTTCAAGCATGCAGAGTTTGGTATGCAAATAGAGAAGATCAGTGGACACATTTGATGATCATTTGCAGCCAAGAAGACTTTAGAATAGTACAGGGATAGATGGGTCAGCATTGTGGACAATTAAGTAGTAGGTTTGGAAAGATATATGATAGTGGATGAGAGCATGGATTCAAATATTGGGTTCACAGATTTGTTCAAGAGAGTGGTTCAGAGAGTGGAATATCATCATAAAGGATGATAATGATACATGAGTATTTGAATGTTTATTCTTGAATTCTTTTTATATATTTTAGTTGATTACACAAGGAAGCACCAATGGAAAAAAACTACAAAAGGAAGTATGTATAGGAATCCCTACAATTGTTTTGCACGACATCTTACAGAGAAGTCAAAAGGAGAGAAACAAAAGTAGGAAGACAGGTAGAAAGAACACTCAAAGAAGTTTTTAGATAGAGAGATAAGAACATAGGTATGATTTCAAGAGGAGACATGATAAAAATGATCATAGAGGGAGCATTGTAAGTCGTGCCATCATCATTGCATCATAGTGATACCCTTTTTCAAAGGGGTACATATTAATCAGATGCATGGATAGAGAGTAATCAAAGGTTTAAAAACACAGAGAAATATCAAAGGCATTTAGACAGGGGGAGCATCCTAAAGGATAGTGCAGACAAGGGGAGAAGCCCCAAGGAGAGTTCAATAAGAAGGAGAAGCCCCAAAGGGAGATACCCTTTGCCATTGATGTCAAAGGGGGAGAGATATAAACATTGATGAGGATCGATGATCATAGGGAGCATGAGCATGAGTATTTTCATGACTAAGTGTTGCCATCAATTCCAAAGGGGGATATTGTTGGACAATTATCTTAGATTGATGGATAGTTGGTTTTCATTGATGTCAACCCTTGGAGTATGATATTGTAGATTGATGTCAACCCTTAGAGATTGATGTCAACCCTTGAGTATCTCTGGTAGCCTTAGAGGTGTGGTTAAGGAACCTGAGTTTGATTGAGGAATAATGTAATGAATATCAGGGAATTTGTAGATGAGACTGTTATCAGAGAAATTGGTAGGTGCAGACACTAACAGATCTCCCTAGATCCACCTGAATCTAGAACAAAATAGGACAGGACACGACTCTTTCCCTAGGATGTAATCATTGAATCTACTAATAGAAAGGAATAAGTGACATAACTTTATATTGCTTCCTTAGGTCTCTGTTGTTCCCGCTTCGCTCCGATGCTCTCGTGAAGTCGAGTCCAAGACAACACAAAACAACCAAAGTGAAGATAGAAAAGTATATTCAATGTCAACTTATGCATATGATCAAGGAATTACAAAATAAAGTAGGAGTGACTTTATGGGAAAGGGACATGCCATTGTATCATATTAATTGAAAGTAGAAGATACAACCTGATCGCCTTGATGTTGTAAGCTCGCTTTCAGTGACCCTTGGTTCCAACACACACACTTGCTCTATACTTGCATGAAGAAGATCTAGTTCCTCTTGATAGACCAAATAGAGCCTTCAAGCTTCTGTCCAAACAGGGTTCTTCACACAATTCTTTCACCAATTCTTCATTCAATCTTGCTTAACCTTTTCCATGAGAAACCTTTCAATATATAGAAGAAGGAGAGATGGTTACATGGATGAGGATAATCCCATCAAATCTGAGAAGT
>WSFP011468662.1:0-18040 GCA_009831015.1 Picea engelmannii | reverse complement strand
TTTGGAGGAGGGTGTATACACTCATAATCCTCCTAGGATTTCAAACAAGAATAGCATGTAACAAGAAGAAAACACCAATGAATGCATAAATTTCCTTACCAATTCCACAAGATGCAAGATCAAACCATATCCATCTATAAGTAAGAGAGTAAGCCTCCAAGATGTGCACACCACCTTAGCTCCACAATATACCAATAAAAATCACCAAAAGACATTTGCACAAGAGAGAGATATCCAAATTTTCCAAGTAGGGTGCAAATTTCAGCCAAGTAGTCTTCTCACAACGGGAGAGCTATGATCAAATTAAAGAGTTTGATCTCTATTTATACTAAAACTTCTAAAAAGTGTTTGTCCACTAAACTTAGGGTAAACCACAAAATAAGGGAGACGTTTCGCTTTATTTTTCCTCTTTACATCATTATATTCAAATTTAACTTAAAAAATTGCACATGAGAAACCTTAAAGATGATGTCGACCCTCTCTAGGGTGACATTTTGACATTTCTAACGAGTCGTTGAGAAAAGGGAGGAGGTCATTGGGCCTCCTAAGGCTCCTCTTTCATGTGCTAGGTTCATCTCTGCAATGCAAAGAATCTTCCTCTTCAAAAATGCCAAGTGTCCATCAAAACACATCATCGCCACCAGGGGTGATGTCAAGCCCTCCAAAATGATGTTGGCCTCCAAAGGCAAATCGTTGGGCTTGTAGGGGCTAGGTGAGATCCTCCATAGTGTCTCTCAAGCCTCCAAAGACTATCATCATCGTTCGGTGTGCGGGACATGGTATTCAACCTGTGGGCTTCAAACCCCAAGGAAGCCCAAGCCAAGCTTGTTCTTCAAAAATTGTCAACCAAGCAAGGTCTTGCAAAGACAATGAATACACCCTCCAAGGTTCTCAAGTCAAATGGATCATGATAAGTAAATAAAATCAATAAAAGATCCAGCTAAGCATTTGTATCAAAAACCACCTCATCAAACTAAACAAGTGCTCAAAGACCCTATGTAATTTGCCAAGTTTAGGTATGGGAGGGTTGACAAGGTGACCTATTAGGTGAATCATTCCCTAAGTCAAGAGGTGTTTCCTAGGTGGAATCCTCTCTAAGTGATGTGGAGAAGATGATGTGGATGGGGACACGAATTTTGGGCATGGGGTTCATGACATACAAAGGATCGTAGTGTCTCATTTATGGGTGCCTTTGTAGAGGGTGTTGCACCTTCATTTTCAATGCATCATTTTTCCAAGCCCATTTATTGCCATTAATTAACTAAAGTCCAAACAATTGGGTAGTCCCTATGGGGTAACAATTAGCTTGGGGGGCAGTACCACAGTGTCACTTGAAGGGAGAGGTACACAGAGTTCCATGGGGTTAAAGTCTATCTTGTAACACACTTGTGTAGATCCCTCAACAAGAGGGACATTTTATATACACGTTTTTTCTTTTGTAGGTCTTTGATTTTCTTAGGAGAAACATTTCATTGTCCTCGAGACCTCTTTGGGAGAGAATCTGGAAGGTTCATAATATGGCTTTTATATTTTTTCAACTACATTCCCCTTTGGGCCTTCAACCCCTTCCTCCCATGAAATGAGGGACAATCCCTTCTTGGGTCAGTACACCCAAAAATCCCAAAAGATAAGGAGATGAGGGGAAAAAGTGTGGAAAATGACAAGTATGGTCAGGAATGGCACGATGACTCATCGCGAAGACTTCCCAATAGCGAACCCATCCCTAAGGGTGACCACTTACTAGGGCCCAATGTCAACCACCAAGGTGAAACAAGGAAAAGAGCATAATTTCCAAGCAGACGTCACATAATCAAAAGCAGCTCTAAATGCAACATACACAAATGCCTCAAATATTGAAATAACACTCACCATAATACACAGATTGTACCTCATGGAGCAAGACTCAATGTCTTCTGAAAGTAAGTTGATGTGGTGGATACCATCGTGATGAACTTGAGATCTGTGTTGGTGAGGTGGGCCTCTGTTTGTGCAAGTGGACATTGTCAGACATCTATCTCTCAATACTCCATGTCTGCAACCTGAGGGCCTCGAGACATCATCTCCTTAGTTATCCCTAGGAAATGGGGATAACATTCATATTGATGCTTTGAGAGAGATAATTAACCTTCTCAATCTAAGCAACTAATTTTCCAAATCTTAACAACTAATCTCCTTAATCCTAATGACCACCTTATCTCAACAATGAAGTGTATGACTAAGATGGAAGTGTACGACTAAGATTGGAACAAATCTAACTCACTCATATTTTAGAATATCTCATTTAGATTTCTAAGATTAGGAGAACATGGGAAATTTGACTTTCACTTTTATTTATTTAAGTGAAATTATAAAATGGTACTATTTTCCACTTTCCCTAAGTGGTCACTAAGAAATCGTCTCAAACTACTTCTCACAAGGTCACACCTAACTTGTGCAAGAAGCTCCTTCTTGAGCTACATTTCGCAACAATCCCTCTTAGCAAGGAATGAATTCTCCACCTATCCAAGCATGTCTCTAAATTATTCAAACTTCCCTTTTGCTAAGAGCTTGGTCGTAATATTAGGTCCCTGCTGATTGGTGGGAATAAATTGGAGCTTCAGTGTTCCCTTTTGAGTCCTATCTTGAATGAAGTGATATCTAATCTCTATGTGCTTGGACATGTCATGAAACACTAGATTTTGAAAGAGCTTGATACAACTCTGATTATCACAGTAAATCAATGTGGGATCCAACTCCTGATCAAATAAATCAATGAGCAACTCACGAAGCCAAATGGCCTTACAACTCATTGTATTAGTTGCCATATAATCTCTCTCTGTTGAGATAAGTTCTCTGGAAGTCTTCTTCATGCTGAACAAGTATATCATCATTGGTCCCAAGCTAAAGTAGCACTTTGAGTTTCTCTTCATGTCTATTGCATTGCCTTCCCATTTTGATTCTATATACTACTGCAACTTCACTTCATCTCCAAGATATCTTAGACCATACTCCATTGTGCCCCTCAAATATTTGAGAACATGTTTGTTGATTTTTCTAACTTCGGGTAGGTATTCTCACATGCCTTAGGTGTTGGGCATGTGGAAATCATCATGAGCACCACATTACACTTCTTTTGGTGAAAACCACCTTTGGAATGCAGCTTGGGCTTCATGGGTTTGGTGATGGGCTTTGTGCGGTTGTGTTGGGGCTTCACACTGACAAGAAAGTGTAATTTGATGTTGACTTGTGGAGGGTCTTCTATGTTAACCCCTAAGACTTGTATATAAAGGAGAAAAGTCATTGTGACATTTCATATTGTGAAAAGAGTGTGCGGAGACATGATGGAGTTGGCATAAGTGAGTTTGCAATTGTGTCAAGGAGCTTGGTGATTTCAACAAGGGAATGTTTGTAACTCTTGCAAATAATACAAAAGTGAATGTACATGTCTTCATGCATGTACATGGGTTGCAGTGGGCACAATTGCGTATGTACGGGGGTTGCAGTAAGGTGAATCACGTATACACAGGTTGTAGTGGGCACGATCATGTATGTTTGTGGGTTGCAGTAAGGTGAATCACGTACAGTCATACAAAGTTTTCTTGGTAGGAGTAGGTATATATAGGATGACATTGGTAGCAACATAGGTGATGTCAACATGTCGTCCAAGTGGTTTGCAACAAATTTGTGGGCAGAGGAAACTTCCAGGGATTTGCTAAGGTTTGGTTTTCTGATTTGTTTGTTATTGGAGGACAAGGTTGTACTTAGATTTTGGTGAATTTGTATTGGATGGGAGGGTTGGTTTTTCCCTCATAATTTTTGAACTTGATAAAGTTACATAATAGAAATTTTGTGTCTCATATGTGTTGACGATTCTTCTCTAATCTTGTTGTTTCAACTACCATATTTTTCAGTCAATAATTTTAGTGTACAATTGTTCAGTGATAATAGGTAGGGTTTACTATTAGATCACTAGGAAGCAATTTTCAGATATGAAATTAGTCACATAGAGTTGCATGTGAAAATTGACATGGTTTCAGAGCTTGGGATCTAAAGAGAAGGGGATCATCTTGAGACACAATTTGGGATTTGTTATCACACAAGTTGTAGATTGGGCAAAGCCTGACCCAACCACCAATTGGCGAAAACTTAGAGAATACCTACCCACTGTAACCTTAGGTAGGTGTTCCCGTCACTTTTAAGGTGAGGTAAGTCACCTCAAGGGGGGAATCTAGGTGACACTAAGGGGGATTGAGACAGAAAATGAGATGTATGAATGGATGCCCCTAAAGGTAAAGTTTCTAGATGGAAAAGGGAACTTGGCAATGAGTCTTGGGGAAGGTTTATGGTTTCCAATGCTTTGAGTGATTTGTTGAGAGAAGAATACATGCCCGAGACACAATGAAAACAAAGTATACAATGCAGTATGTTAGGTGGAAAAAATAGTTAATCTTGTTGTATCTAATTGCAGCAACAATACATGATATATATCATCACATAAAAGATAATAGGAGCTGCAAAATAAGTGCCAAAAAGTCTAATTGAAAAAGCAAGAGACAAGCTAGTTAAGACTAGTTTAACTCAACAATGATAAAGCAATACTTTAGCATAAAAGCAAGGCTGCAACAAAAAGGTTATTGCAATTATATTTATCAACCTTATGGTTGTAGCAAACCAAGCATTGTAACAGAAAAATCATCCAATGAAAATCACCTCAAACTAGCTCAAAAAGTGTGTTAGGGTTAGTAGTTTGTTAGGGAAAAGTTGTAGCTAATTCCTATAGTTAGTTTAGGAGTTATCTAGGGTTAAAGGGTATGATTTCTGCAGCTCTAATGGCTGTAGGTTAGTTTTGTAACTGCATCAAGTTTTAGTAGGTGAAAGAGGATGCCTCAATGAGGCAAGATAGCCTACGGCTCAAGGAACAATGTCCAGGTGAGAGAACCTCAAAACATCAACTTTTCACGTTTACCAATGCAACATTTTATTTCTCCAATGAAATGACTAGCGCCTTTGATTATGGGTTAATGGGGTTAAAAAGAAAAGAGATAAAGCTACTACCTCCTTGGGGGTATAAATCATCGTATTCCCGAAGGCTAACCTAGCTAGGGTTTAAAACTAAGGGGTGTATGCCCTTATACTTCCTTAGAAAACCCTTGCAAACAATTATTCTATGTTCAAAAATTATTGTGGAGCTAGAGTAGGGGTGTATGCACTTATACTTCCTACTCTTTAGCAAAGTCTACCTTGAGCTTGAATTACAAATGATAGCAACATGTAAAATCCTTACCAATCCAAATAGCAACAAGATAAACCATAACATGCCAAGATAACCACTACAATAGTTAGAAAATGACCTCCAAGAGCTAGTGCAACATCATCATGTACTCCATAACCAAAGAAACACCATACAATAGTACAAGATAACAAAAAGCCTCAAGGGTAGCGAAAATTCCAGTCCTTAGCTCTTCCTAATAGGACAGTTATGATTCAAAATGAGATCTTATGATCTTTATTTATACAAAATGACATTCACATAGTTTGTCCACATTAGCAAGGATAAAACATAATATAAGGGTTCCAAAACCCTAATCTTACCCCTTGCAACAAAATAATATTAAACAATTCACCTTTAAAATTCACTTTTACACAAAAGAAACCCTAGAATAGGTGACCTCACCCCTTTAGGGAACGTTTTGGCACTTTGAAGAAGTCGTTGGGGTAGTAGATGCATGGATCGGCCTCCAAAGGCCACTTTTCATTCATCCAAGCCTTCTCTTGATGGTATTCAAGCTTCCTTCTTTCAACACGGGCCACACATCATCAAGCAATACCTTCACCATTGAACCCTAACCCTTTAGGTGACATCAAGCTTCCAAAGGTGATGTTTTTCCTAGGAGAGGCAAAAAATTTGGCATGTAAGGGCTAGGTCATGTCAACCATGATGTCTTCTATGCCTCTAAAGGTACGTCTCTGTCATCCAACATGTAGGCCCTTGGCAATCAACCTATGGGATTGAAGCCCCATGGAAGCCCAAGCTAGGCTTGTTCTTCCAAAACTGTCCACCAACTAGGTCTTGCAAAGACAAATAAGCATGCCCTCCAAGGATCTCACGTCAAAATATCATGTTGAGTAAATAAAATCAATAAATGAGTCACCTAAGCATGTGCATTAAATATTACTTGTTCAAACAAGTAAGTGCTCAAAGACATTATGCAACTTGCCAAGCTTGGATATGGAAGGGTTGACGAGCTGTCCTATTGGGTAGATCTTTCGCTAGGTCAAGGAGTGTTTCCCAAGTGATCCCTCTTAGCCATGTGAAGTAGATGAAGTGGTTATGGATCAAGACTCACTGGGCATGGGGTTCATGACATACAAGGGGTTGTAGTGTCTCATTCATGGGTGCCTTTGTAAAGGGTGTGTGGCACCTTCGTTTGCAATGCACTTTTTCCAAGCCCATCCTCTTTCCATTCTTTGTTTCTTTCATTTTTTGAGGTACGAGTTGAAGGCCACTATCTTGGTGTGGTGTCCAGATAATGATAGTGTCACTCACAATTACCTTGCAGAAATGAGAAGGTTGTCTCGTGATGAGACCCCCTTTCTCTCAGTTGTGTAATTGAGAGCCACTACCTTGGCTTGGTGACCAGATGATGGTAATTTCATACTGCTAGATACCCATGATCATTATAGGTCAGCTCATGATGAGACCTCATATCCTCCAACTAACCCCTTAACCATTCATTATCATGTATTCTTGTAGGTCCCCCTTTTCTTACAGAGAAGTGTTCCATTGCTTTCTCGGGGATCCCTAGGTGAAGCATCTGAAAGGTCTATATATAGGATTTTATCATTTTAGCCAAAAATAATCCCTCTGGGCCTTTATCCCCTTCATCCCATGGAATGAGGAACAACCCCTTCTTGGGTCAATACATTGAAATCCCAAGAGACAAGGAAATGGGGGGTTTTAGGTGATGGAAAGTGGTAAGTATGGTTGGGAACGGTACGGTGGATCTTTAAGGGAGTTCCTAGTAGCAAACTCATTCCTGAGGAAGACCACTTACTAGGGAACAATGTCAACCATAGAGGTGAAACGGGGCAAAAGGCATAATGTTCAAGCATATGTCATTAAATCTAAAGCATTCTAAGATACAACATACTCAAAATGCCTCAAATATTGAAATGGCACTCACCATAATACCTGACTTGTACCTCATGGAGCAAGGATTAGTGACTTTCGAAAGCCAACTGGTGTGGTGGATACCATCTGAAAATCCTGACCTCTATGGTGGTGAGAAGGGCCTCCATTTGTGCAAGTGGACACTATTGGTCATGTAGTCTCTCGGCACTCGATATCTGCAACTTGAGGGCCTCGAGACATGATATCCTTACTTATCCCACAAAATGGGGATAACATCTGGCTCCTACTTGGGGACATGTGCTCTTTGTAGAGCGCATGAGAACCACAACATCTCCTAGTATACTTGTGCCTACACTGAAACAAAAACCATCAAATCTAGTTGTTGATGACGATCTTTGTCAACAATACTTAGCTGACAAAGCATTGATAGGCTCCCCCCTCATTTCAGAATTGCTTGTGCAAAGTCTTGTGCACTCCTGTTGAGTTGCTACTACACACTCAAAGAAGATGTCATAAAAATATCTGCAGTTAGGATGAATACTTGTTAATAACGATGGTCGTTGGTCAATGTTGAATTTGGACAACTTACAGGCTTAGATAGGCACAAATTTATTATTAGCATTCGACCAAGATGTTATGGTGTTTGTTTAAGTTTTTATGCTCTTGAACCATCACATTTGGCTCCCATTTCTCATTTCTCAAATACCATTTCTTTTTTTACTCATAATTGGGACATTTACATCCTTATGATTTTAAACCCTTCTAAAATAATGGTGAATACATATTCCATATCTTACCCAACTGTGGCATTACTCACTTTCACTTTTCCAATATACTTCTTGCACCATGTCTTCAACCTTGTTCCATATCAAAAACAAAGTTGTATTATTATACCATGGTTTGTCATGTTCTTTTCACATCAAACTTTATTACCCAAAATCAAAATTTAACTATTTATTTGGGATTAATAAAGTCCATGTCATAAACCCATACATACATACCATCTCTATGTTTGGAGGACCCACTCTTTCACAATATATTCCATGTGTAAGTCGTCTAAGAGTCTGTTCTAAGTATTACATTTTAATTAACACCACCATGAGATTAATAAAGGTTTGACATTGCTTTTCGCTTGAGCATAAATAGTATGAAAGAGCCCTCTATTTAAAGGATAAATAACACATCTTCTACAACGCATTTTCCATGCAAGAATTTATGAATTGGATTCTATGGTGCTCCAAGGCCATGTGCACGTCTTGCAGTATTTCCTTTTGTTATGATACAAAACAAGTTTGGCAATGCAATGATTATATATGCAAATTCTGGTTATTTCGTGATGGGCGTATTTTTTTTCTCGGCTTCGCTCAAAATATGCCAGATCAAGGTCGTGGCGATAGTTGCACTAATGGGATATCTCCAATGCAGGTCATATTTCTGTTGGTGATACTTCCCTTATAAGTGCCAATGTTATAAATAATGAGACTTATATTAATAATGAGTTTAATGATGTTTATTTGGTGACAACATTGGATCCAATTCCTTTGGAAGCCTTTACACTTCAGGAGACTGAATTTTTTGCAGTTAAATACATTTCATGGAAACAATATAGGGAGATTTTCTAGAAGGAAGATGCAACCTATGTCCCATATGTAGTAAATGGGCACTATGGCCAAATTTTAGAATATTGGATGACAGTTAAGTGGACTTAGCTGCGGAAACAGAGAGGCCCTGCTTCTTACTGTCAATTTTCAAAGCTGCCAAAGTTTTGGATTGCATTTTTTATAAGTAGGTCTAGGCATTGTAAAAAAATTGCACCTAAATATGAGAAACTTGGGGCAAGTTTCAAGAAGATCAAATCTTTATTGATAGCAAAGGTTGACTGTGACGAGCATAAAACCCTTTGCAGTAAGTATGGTGTTTCTAGTTTTCCAACTCTTAAGTGGTTCCCTAAAGGATCACTAGAGCCAAAAGACTATAATGGTGGCCATACTGCAGAAGAACTTACCAACTTTGTGAATACTAAAGGAGGAACCAACGTGAAAGTGATCATTCCTACATCCGAGGTAGTCGTGTTAACATCAGAAAACTTTGATTCAGTCGTTCTTGATGAATCAAAATATTTCCTTGTTGAGTTTTATGCCCCATGGTGTGGTCACTGCAAAAATTTGGCTCCTACATATGAAAAGGTTGCAACAGCTTTCAAGTCAGAGAAAGATGTTGTGATTTCCAATGTTGATGCTAATAAATACAAGGACCTCGGAGAAAAGTATGGGGTTAGTGGATTTCCAACTTTGAAGTTCTTTTCAAAGACCAATAAGGCTAGTGAATATTATAACGGTGATCATGACTATTAGAATATAATGGATGTGCTCGTTTAACCATAGACAATATAGCAATATTGTCACCCAACCATAGGCCGAAGCCAACCTCGAACACCTTAACCTTGACAGAGAATCATTTCGGAAGAAAACCCTAGACTAGATAGCCAAACAAAGGTGGCACACCTTTCTCCAAAGATAGCGCACCAAGAAAGAGTAACTAGAGCTGATCAGAAAGTCCAAAACATAACCAAGAGAGAGTCCAAGCCAAAACCAAAATATGCTAGCTGCAGTCGCTGCAACAACATCTCTCCTCCAAACTTGCGCACAAACTGACCAACTGCAGTGTGCACAAGTGTTGCTTCTGCAGTTCTGAGAATATTGGCCAGAATGAAGATTGGCCTCTTGTATTTATATTATTTCTGGCATACTGCTTGGGCCGACTTCTAATTCTGGGTACTAATTCTTTAGTATATAACATTTTCTTTAGTCGACTTCTTCTCTTGGAGGCTAATAACCTAATACAAGTCATTCTCTTGAGCCAACTTTTCTTCTAGGGTTATTAACCAATTAATTAGGGTTTCTTCTTGCTTCCTGGAATATTCTATTCTCATTAGGTTTACACGTGGAGGTAAATACCTCCCGCAACTACCATAATATCAACACTCCCTCCTAGCTAGGGAGGTATTGAAGGTAATGGTCTTTAGCACAAACATACCATTCACCCAGTAGCATCAACATAGTCGTATAGACTATCTCATGATTATATCATGAGAATCATCATCACTATCAGTGTCATCAACTGCATCATCTCTCGAAACCATACTCCATCTGAGTAATCAGACATGATGTTGGATAAGTCACTCACTCCACAGAGTGACACAAGAGCCATTCTTATAATCCGGACATATGTCCTAGAAGAATAAATGTCCTGGACCATTTTCCCTATGGTGAATATCTGTCCATTGATCATTCATCTAGCTGATAATCATTTCCAACACTACTGATAGTTTTCAAGGCAATCAGAACAATTTCATTCAATAGAACACAACTATGTCTATCCCTAGTACATAACTACAATCCAATGGTACACTACCACACCAAATAGCACACATATACTTGATCATTGACATATAGTCACAATCAGTGGAACACATCCACCACAGTAGAATACATCTACTGTCCAGAGACATACAGTCTCCATAACAATCAGATCATCTAATATCAACCTGCACATAAAACATTATAATGATATAAACTGAATCATCTGGGCCATTCTTCCACTCACATCTGTGAGATCTAGAAGAGCATCTGCCCTTAGAAGGTAAAACATCAATGATGAGCTATCTGGATTATTCTTCTCAAGCAAGGAAGAATAACTGTCCTGATTTTTGAGCCTGGACCATTCACCTATCTGGGCCATTCCTCCGGCTCTAAACAAAGTGCAGCCTGGAGAGAATGAGTCTGCCCTAGGGAATGCCTGCCCCTAATTGTTGAACCTTAACCATTCACCTATTTGGGCCATTCATCCAACACTAAACAAAGTGCAACCTGGAGAGAATGAATCTGCCCCAGGGAATGATTGTCGAGACCATTTCCTAAGGAAATGACTATCCTGCACCAACCTCCAAAACGAACCATTCTTCGAAACTGCTCACGACTATGAGCTTCGAAGGAGTGACTGTCCGGTGAGGCGGACCAGTCTTCTTGACCACTACTGAGAGTGACCATCAAGAAGAAAGATTGTCCTAGACCATTCTCCCACACCACAAGGGGAATCGATGTCTATGGTACATCAACAATCCATCGAATCATTTTCATTACAAAAATGACCATTCGATCTGGACCATTTTCCGAACTGGAAAATGCTTGTCCGTCAGAAATATCAAACCACTTTCTGAACTGGAAAGGGAACTTCTCATCCTGGACCATTTTTCGAACTGAAAAATGCCTGTCCATAAATCAATAAGACATCAGTGCTCCCTCCCAACCTGGGAGTCATCTCTTCCTTTTTCAATAAGGAAGTCGTCTCAAAGATATTATGCAACTTGCCAAGCTTGGATATGGGAGGGATGACGAGGTGTCCTATTGGGTAGATATTTCCCTAGGTTAAGGGGTGTTTCCCAAGTGATGCCTCTCTAAGCCATGTGAAGTAGATGAATTGCTTATGGATCAAGACTCACTAGGCATGGGATTCATGACATACAAGGGGTTGTAGTGTCTCATTCATGGGAGAATTTGTAGAGGGTGTGTGGTACCTTCGTTTGCAAATGGAATTTTTCCAATCCCATCATCTTGTCATTCTTTGATTCTTTCATGTTTTGAGGAAAGAGTTGAAGGCCATTGTCCTAGCATGGTGTCTAGATAATGACAGTGTCACTCACAAATACCTCTCGGAAATGAGAAGGTTGGCTCGTGATGATACCTGCTTTCTCTCAGTTGTGTAACTGAGAGCCACTACCCTGGCTTGGTGACTATATGATGCTAATGTCATACCACTAGATACCCATGATCATGATAGGCTGGCTCATGATGAGACGTCCTATCCTCCAATTAACCCCTTATGCATTCATTATCATTTATTCGTGTAGGTCCCCTATTTTTTATAGAGAAGCCTTTCATTGATTTCTCAGGGATCCTTGGGTGAAGCATATGGAAGGTCCATATATAGGATTTTATCTTTTTAGTCAACAACAATCCCTACGGGCCTTCAGTTCCATCTTCCCATGAAATGAGAGACAACCCCTTCTTGGGTCAATACACCCCAAAATCCCAAGAGAAAAGGAAATGGGGCATTTTAGGTGATGGAAAGTGGTAAGTATGGTTGGGAATGATGTGATGGCTCTTCAAGGAGTTCCTAATAGAAAACCCATTCCTGAGGAAGACCACTTGCTAGGGCATAATATCAACCACCAAGGTGAAACGGGGCAAAAGGCATAATGTCCAAGCTTATGTCATGAAAACTAAAGCAGTCTAAGATACAACATACTCAAAATGCCTCAAATATTGAAATGAAACTCACCATAATACTTGACTTGTACTTCATGGAGCAAGGCTTAGTGCCTTTCGGAAGCCAGCTGGTGTGGTGGATGCCATCTGAAAATCCTCACCTCTATGGTGGTGAGAAGGGCCTCCATATGTGCAAATGGACATTGTTGGTCATGTAGTCTCTCAGCACTCCATATCTGCAACCTAAGGACCTCGATACATTATCTCCTTAGTTATCCCACAAAATGGGGATAACATGATACAACATTGGAAGAGTATTTTTCTTGTTCTTGTCCTTGTTCTTGTTTCAAACAAGTCACAATTGATAGATTTGAGAGGGAGTTGTAGCAGTTTTGAGGAGTTAGCTCTGAGAGGGAGCTTCAGTGACAGTTGTAGGTGGAAACAAGTTAGATGGTCTCTAGTTTGAGACATGGAGAAGACCGTTCATACGAGGAGTTATGGACTATTGCAAATTGTTGGTGTGACAGGTTGGGAGTTTTGGTGGATTGGCAGAGAGCTTAGTTTGCAACAGTGTGTTGTGTGGTGGGTTGCCAACTATGGGGATGGAATTTCAGTGACTTGTCATAGTGAGTTGTGATGGGTTCAGCTCAGATGCTTTGGAACGAATGATATAGCTTCGTGTGTGTTATCGCACAGTTTATAGCTAGGAGGAAAGGCTATAAGGTAGAGGGCCAAACTGGCGTAACAGGAACCTATCCCATCCAATTTCACCATGATGAGATGGTTCTTTCTCTTTAGGGAGGTGAGTCCTAGGGGAGACATCCCCAGTGACCTGGGGTTTTGAAGAGGCTAAACACATAATTAGACAATGACAAGTTTCCCCTTCACAGATCACCACCAAAGCAGATAGTCCATCCTATAGCCAATAAAGACAACCAAGTAGGATCCATGCCCGAGAACAAAGCAACAATAAACTTGATATATGTAGGATTTGGTTAGTACTTCATATATATTAAAGGCTATATGATATTCAATATGAGCAATTTAAAAGTAAATGTTGACGAAGTCAAAGTTTACAAAATAGCAATAGCAGTAATGTCACTTCACCAATAAATACTAGAATGATACAACATTCAATATAACAAATCACTTCTTAACTCAATTAATGACTTCAACAACCATTCAATTGATCAAAAGACAAAACGTTGATGCATCAATGATATAATAGCAAGGAGTGACATCAACATTCAAGGTTAGTAGGGTTAGGTAGAGCTAGGGTTAGTGCAATTAGGGTTTCAATTCAAAGGTATTAAAAGTGTTTAGATCAGGTTCTACTTCAACTTTTGAGGTCTTATATCAGTGCCTTTAGGGTTAAATGGAGTCAATAAAGAAGGACAAAGGAGTTGAAGGAGGACGACTAAGGACTGGAGGGAAGAGCTTTGAAGTGATGCTATGGCAGGGCCTCAGAGAAAAAACCCTAGGGGAGAGAGGCTCACTCTAGTGTTTCTATGGCAAGGCCTCGTGCTATCTCCTTCTTCATTAGATGGAAAAACAGGCTAGCATGAAAGATAAAGTCAAGACAGGAGAGTCAAATGAGGGAGAGTGTTGCTACAACAAGGCTCTATCATCAAACCCTAGAAGAAAACGACCCTAAGTGTAGATAACCTAGGCCTGGGACGTCTCCTCTTTCTTGAGCTCTGGAAAGTATGGCTAGCATATGAAGAGGGTAAAAATACGTGTAGCTAAGGCTAGGCTCAATCCTCTTCAGCATGAAAGAGTAGAGTGTTGCTATGGCAAGGCTCTATCTCACTTCATCAAACAAAATGGCTAGAAATCTTGATGGGGACATGAGACAAGGACCAATTATGTGTGCCTATCACCTAGAGTTTATGCAACAAATTTGTAAATGCAAGTAATAACAATACAACCATTCAATTAAGAAGTTTTGCATAATTTCACTTACATTTCATTAAGAAACATCATAGCAAACCCTAGTTGTAACACCTTCCATCAAGAGAAATGCCAAAAAAAATGCCAAGAGAATCTTCCTTCAACAAGTACGCCTCACTAAATCAGCCAAAGCCCTAAAGTAGGGTGCAAATTTTAGACCTCACCAAGTGGTGAGTGAAAGTTGATGATAAAATGAGAGTCAAAACCCTCAATATATAGTGTATCAATGACCTAATTTACATTTTAGGTCATAAAAAGGCTGACAAGGCCATAATACCAAAATAATATTGTTTTTACATTAAATGCTAAGTAAAACCCTATTCAAGCTAAAGGTGAGACGCCAAGCCCCTCTGAGGGAGACGTTAGCCCTTTCTAGGGCCAGTGAAACATCCAGAAGCAAAACGTTAGCCCTCCTTGGGCTCCTCCAAACTGCCACATGTGCCAACCACCCTATCCATCTGTCATACACTCATGATGATGTCATAAGCCTCCTGGTGACATCATGGGTCATATGGAGCCAACGTTCCACTGCAAGTGGGTCAATCCCCCTAGGTCCATCTCAACCAAAGTGCCCCTGATGGAACGCCCTCTTCTTCTTCGGTGCAAATGCCGTGATCCATCTCCATCCTGTCTCTGCCCCCTGATGGGATCTCAACATCCACCTGGTGGGCTCTTCAGCCCCATGGAGGTCCGAACTGGTCATCTCCCCATGTGTACCGGTCCAAATGGTACATGTCTGTCGGGCATGGTCCTACACATCAAAATATACGCCCTCCATGAGCTCATCAATCACAGGGATCATAGCAATGTCAATCACATCTCATCATTAATATTATTAAACATATGCATAAAACCCCTAATACACCAGTCAATAGCTCAAAGACGTTACACAAGCCTTTAATACAAGACTGGAGAAAGAGACAAGGGGTCCTATTGGGCTAGTGTCCATTGGAGAAGGAAAGTTCCCGGAAGAGGCCTCATCTAAGCCATGTAGGTGGGTGAGGTGGTCATTGGATGTCCAAGCATGTGGGTGTAGTGAGGGTCAAGGATGCAAAAAGGTGTTATCTGTGGGTGCCTTTGTAGAAGGTGAGTTGTACCTGTCATTGATGCATTTTTTCCAAGCCCACTCTTGCCTTTATTCTCTTTATTCTTTTTATTTTTTTATTTTCTTTTTTGTTCAAGAGCTAATCAGGGGACACTGCCTTGGCATGGTGACCAGAGCTAACAATGTTACCAACAAGCACTTTCACAGAGATGAGAAGGCTGGCTCATGATGAGACCCTCTTTCCCTTGGCCATGCGACCAAGAGTCACTGCCCTAGCATGGTAACCAGTTGGTGGCAATGTCATATTATTAGGTGCCCATGGACCTAATAAGCTTGCTCGTGATGAGACCCCCTATCCTTTGACTAGGTCTTGTTTTGTTGTTTTCCGGGTCCCTCTTGTTTCTTGCTGAGAAGCTTTTTACTTCTTTCTCGGGGATCCCTGGGCAAAGCATCTCAAGGTTTTATTTCTAGGATTTTATCTTTTACCAGCTGCTTTTACCTTCTGGGCCTTTAGCCCCTTCTTCCCACGAGATAAGGTGCAATCTTGTAAATAGGTCAACCCAATGCCCGGACAAGGGGAATGGGATACATGAGCGGGAGATAAGATGAAGAAGTGGTGCTATTATAGGAGCGGACGATGGATTTTCAAAAATCCCCCTAGTGGCAAACCAAAACCTATGGGAACAAGCTTTCTAGGGCACCCCGTCAATTTCCCCAAGCATGGTCAAGTGGGAAAATGTAAGATCCAAGCAATTTTTAGAGATAAAAGGAATCAGATGCATATATTAAAAGGTTTTAATGATCAAAAGTGACAGATACCATGATACCTGGACCAATTACCTCACGGAGCAAGAACCTTCTCTAATATAGGACCAAGCCAATGGTGATGGATGTTGTTGTTGTTGACAAGACAAAGCTGATGGAAGAAGAAAAGGTGGGCCCTCCAGGGCCATGCTTAGGTGAATCCTGCTCTCAGTACTCCATGTCTAGGACCTGTGGGCCTCGAGACATGATCTCCTAGTTATCCTTAAAAAGTGGGGATAACAGTGTGGATGGTAGGTTGATGAGATAGAGTCTTCATTGTGTCGGAGAGTTTCACACTGTCGAGGTATGATAGTGTATGGGGTATTTGACCCAGGAGGATGAGGAAACTTGTATATATGAGTTGTAGAGGTCTATAGTGGACTAGACCGAGTGTCCAACCGCAACTTGAGAATGATTTAGACGAGGACACATGATCAGTTGTAGCATGTGCGTAGATATGGAGAGTCTTGTGACTTGAATGATGGACTTGGGTTGAAGTTCAATGGATGATCGTGACTTGGGTAAGAAGGATACTCACCTTGGAGGATTTCATGGTTCTTATAAAGTGGGAGCCACCGACACATGACAAGGGAACACGATTTATTCAATATCTCCATAATGTCTGACTTAGGTATGTACGTGGAGCTTGGCATGAGAACCAAGCATGTAGTACATGGATTTAGAGCGGTGGTACTATAAATGGAGTCAGCAGGTGTGTTGCGAGTGGAAAATGTGTTATTGGTGCCAAGAGTGTGTTCTTAGCCTCAGGGCTATGCAATGTTGTTTCAGGATGGACAAGTGTTATTGAATTCCCATAGGATCTATCCCAGGCACAACAATGGTTATTGAATTCCCATAGGATCTATCCCAGGCACAACAATGGTCTTGGAGTTAGAGATAGAAAAGTATATAGGTTGAGGGACCAACCTATGTGTGTTATGACCAATAGGAGAAGAAAGACAGATGAGGAGGAGAAGGTAACTCAACCAATGATTAGGCAGGTAGCCCCACCAGTAGTGTCGGCTCAGAGGGAGCCAGAGTTTAGAGAGAGTTGTTGACGCTTAAAAATGCAACGATGAATACTATGCTCACAAATGATTGCCAAGCTCTATTAATTATTTATATTAATAATAAACTAGTAGGTGGGACCCCCTTGTAGACTTGTGGCGTAATGATGGATATGTTGCGCTTATGTTTTGTTTTCTTATGTGATCGTACCAGCACAGTATTCTATAGTTCATTGTTTCAAATCATGGTTAGAAATGTTATTGTGACATGAGATGGTTGGTTGATTAATGCATGGCGCTGATAGCTTTGATCACCACTCGCAGATTATGTTAAGGTTGCCCTGTGGATGAAAGGATTATTATCAATTTTGTTTTGATATTGCAATTAAACATGGTATTAATTGATTTAAATATGATCTTTATAAGGGATGATATTGGAGCTCTTTTGAATTAAAGAACTATACCCAAACTCTAATGTTATGTATTATTGTGACAAAATAAGGGTGCACTAAACCCTTGCTACTATGGTTATGCGCCTTGTTGAATATTATATGTTGATGCACATGGAGTAATGTTTATAGTGCATTGTTATTTTAAAATATTTGACATTACCAAGGGTGGCGCACTATGAAAATGGGATATGGAAATGGATTGTGGTTGATTAAATGCTTAGTGCTATGGTGAATCAGTTGGATCGTACTTGGAATTGAATGAGTTTGGAGGGGAGAAGTGACATTCATTTACTACACGTCACTCAAACACCCCTCGAGCCTGTCACCCTATTCATTCTTGCATTTTGGTTTTTGGCTCTGGTGATGCTCCACATTTTTTGGTCGTAAAGAAGGCATACAGTCTA
>ML877058.1:18140-29219 GCA_009831015.1 Picea engelmannii | reverse complement strand
AATCCAGCCCCTAGAGGAATCGTTTCTTTAGAAAAGATATTTGATAGACATGACATGCACAAAAGAAAAAAGGAAACAATAAAACCTGGCAGCTATATTGAAGTAAACATTGGGACAGAAGAAGTCCCAAGACTCATAAAAATTGGAAAGGGTACTTCAGAAAAAGAAAGAAAACAGTTAATAAGTCTGGTAAATGAGTATAGGGATGTATTTGCTTTTACATATGATGAACTCAAAGCTTATAAAGATGATGTGTTTCAACATACAATCCCACTCAAAGAAGACACAAAACCTTTCCGGCAGAAACTTAGGCGAATAAATCCTAAGTTGGCACCTTTAGTTCAGGCAGAATTGAAGAAAATGTTGGATGTAGGCATCATTGCTCCAACAAGACATTCTGCATGGTGTTCTAACTTGGTGGTAGTTAGAAAGAAAAATGGGGGAATAAGACTGTGTATAGATTTTAGGAATCTAAATCTTGCATGCATCAAGGATAACTACCCCTTACCCAATATGGAAACTCTTCTGCAAAGAGTAACTGGGTCAAAAATAATGTCTATGTTAGATGGTTTCTCTGGATACAACCAGGTTTTGGTAAGGAAAGAGGACCACCTCATCCACCTCATCCACTCACATGGATTGGATTTGATTTCTCCCAAAAACACCCCACATCCAATGAGCATTAGCCCAATAGGACGCCCTGTCACTTCCTCCAAACTTGGCTTGCAGATTAGTATAATGTATTTGAGCACTTGTCCGGGTGAAAAGGGTTTTAGGCACATGTTTAATAATATTGATGATTAGATGTGATTGACGTTGCTATGATCCCTGTGACTTATGAGCCCATGGAGGGCATATCTGTTGATGTGCAGGATCATGCTCGATAGACAGGTACCATTATGGACAGGTACACATGGGGAGATGATCGATTCAGACCTCCATGGGGGCTGAGAGCCCATCAGATGGATGTTGAGACCCCAGTAGGGAGCAGAGACAGGTCAGAGGCTTTGCACTGGAGAAGACAAGGACATTCCACTAGAGGCAACTTAGCAGGCCTATATCCAGGGGGGTTGTGCCCTTTCCACAAGGACATTGGCCTTGGAAGGCCCATGACATCACCCAGGGCACTCATGGTGTCATCCAGTGCTTGTGGACGTTTTGGGAGGCAGTTGTGGCAGTTATTGCACGTGTGCAGCTTCTGGAGGTCCAAGGAGGCCTAACTTTTGCTCCAAGAGGCCAACATTGCCCTAAAAAGGGATAACGTCACCCTAAAAGGGCATGACATCACCTTTATTTACTTGATTAGAGTTTGATTATGACATTTAATGTAAAAACAATATTATTATGTATTTTGGCCATGTCAGCCTTTTGGTGACCTAAAATGTAGTTAAGGTCATAGCTATTGTATAAGTAAGAGAGTTAAACTCTCTTTGATTCATAATATTTCACTCACACTTGTGCGAGGTCTGGAATTTGTGCCCTCTTTTAGGGTTTTGGCTGAAATTCTAGTGCACACTTGTTGAAGGAGGCTTGTTTTGACTATTTTTTGGCATTTCTCTTGGTGGAAGGTTTACTACTAGGGTTTGGCATTGATGATGCTTGGTAAATGTAAGTGAATTTCTGCAATCCTTCCATTACTTGAATGGTTATAGTATTTTACTTGCATTTTGTTAATGAATTTGTTGGAATAAACCCTAGGAAACAAGGACATGTTGGTGTCCTTGTTGTAATTCCCTGCTAAGATTGTGCCAAAGAGTTTTTACCTATTGAAGACATTTCTAGGGCCTTGCTTTTGCAACAACCTACCTATTCTCTTCAATCCTAGCCATTTTTATTCTTGTCATTGAGCTAAAGAAGGAGGAAAACACACGAAGTCCTAGGGTTTCTACACCTTAGTGAGCCGTTTTCTCCTAGGGTTTGCTTGTTGAAGCCTTGTCTCAACAACACTTCACCATCAAACCCTCTTGTCTTCCCTCCATTATCATTTTGTTTCTTCAACATTTGTCGCTACCTTTGACTCCATTTTCCCTATGAATGCACTGATCTAATACCTTTATGCTTGAGTGCCTTGATCACCAACTTCAAACAACCAATACCTTTGAACAATTGCTAACATCTTCTAACCCTAGCCTAGACTAACCTGCTAACGGTAAAGATACCAAGCCATTATGCCAGGATCATCACGGTTTTGGTGTCTTTTAAAACTTTTTCTGGTTGGGGTATTTCGTCAAACACTTTACTGACCTACTTGTTTAGATGTGTTTACTTGTAGGATGGCCTCTTGATTTCGGCCTTAGGGTTTACTGATGTGTTATATATATGTTGCAACAATAAACAAGAATATATAACCATGGAGCATACCTCAACCATACGCAATATGATAGACAAGCCAAAACATCTCAAAACTACCTTTATTCATGAAATAGAGAAACCTGCTACAATGAAGATGTCGATCTGGAATGCTCAACAGATGGCCTAGAATATAGACAATAGATCTGCTACAAAATTCTCCTGACAATACAAAATAAACCTCCAAAGGCTGGATATACAATGAAGACTGAATACCAGTAGATCTGGGCCGTAAGAATGCTAAACCCCCTAGCAGGAAGGTGCCACGCCTTGCTGGATAGTTGAAGCTCCTCAACAATTTGGCCCTACTGCCAAAAGTGTCCAATCACCCCACAAAATATGTTAACTGATAGATCAGACAACTGTAAGGACAACCCAAGTGTCCAAATCTCCAAAGTCACTCTCAAACCCTGTGGATCTGAACTCCTCCATTGAATGGTGCGCCCCCCTGGATGCATGAAACCCTAGATAATTCGGTCTGGGTGAATGAGGCCTCCAAACCTCCTGAAACATTCCAAAATGATAGATCGGACAATCAAAAACCCCTGGAAGAAGTTTGAAGGTCAGATATGAGGTATAGCCTCCTAGATTTGCAAATCACTGAATCATCAAATCGTCCTCTCTCTCCCAAAGCCGTCCCAACCTGTAGATGATGATCTAGCCGTGGTAACTCCTCAAGAATGGATTAGATCTAATGTCCAAAGCCCTGCAATGAATACCCATGTGTAGAATCTCCAAAATCCCTACCAATCACCTGCAATGAATCTCTCTCAAAGAATGGTGTGCCCCCCTTGCTGGAAACCCCCAACTGGTGCGCCCTCTCTCCATCTGCACAAGTAACTGATGTGGAATCCTCCTACAACTGAGTAGATCTGGAACTAGAATGGTGTGGGAGCGTATTGCATCTCCGAGACCAAGCTTGGGACAAGCTAGGTGGAATCTTTCACCACCGAATCGTCCTCTAGGGTTTGTTAAGTCAAAACCCTCAAAACCCCCGATGATGGGCTCACTAGCTAAAAGCCAGATATCAAAAGATAATCATACATGAATGAATGAGTAGAGGCCCTTGCCTTTCATTTATACTTTTTTCTCTCCTTGTCCCTCCAAAGTGACTTTCATTTTATTAATATTTAATTAATTAATTAAATCACTTTAATTAATTAATTAACCTTTTTACCTTTGAAAAACACCTTATCTCTCCTTGTGGCTTCCCTGGCCACTGAAAATCACTTCTCACCATCCCATCCTATAGTGTTGCTTCTCCCGATTCCAATGAGCTATTACACTGAGAGGTTCCTCCAAGCAATGTGCCCAAAATGACCTCTTCAGTGAATTCAATTAACTTATAGCTCAAAATAGTCAAAATCATGGAAATCATCGGAATGCAACGGAACCAAAGCCAACCTATGTGGAACGGCCCATAATGATGGAATATGATGAAAAATGCAAGTTGGGCCCCATAATGCCTCTCAATAACCCTTGTACTTGCCATAACATCCATTTGGCTACTCTGGTCATCATAAACCTCTGCACTGTGATGATGTCCCAAAGTGGGGACATTACAGTCCTCCCTGCTAGAAAATTGTTTGTCCTCAAGAAATAACCAAATCCCCTAAAATAAAATACCAGGATCCCATGTTCACCTGCGGGATACACAATAGAAACCATCCAAAGATGAACACTCATACACTTTGCTCCCTGGGTCCCATATCAAGTCATGAACGGCTAGCCCCTGGGAAGCATAACCCTGAAATACACCAACTTCGGGAGTCTCCTGCATATGACACATGGCCTCATCTCGGAATAAATCCATCCTCCAATTCTCTACCAAGATCCATACGGCCTCCATCAACTGTTCATGCTGATACCTAAATGAGGTGTTGCAAGACCTCCGTGAGACACCCGCAAGCGATGCGCTCCTCTCAACACTGAAGCTCAATGGAAAGTTAGAGTAACTTTCCCCTGCAATGGTCCACTCTCCCCTCCCAGTTAGTGAAATGCTCCATCTTGCAATCCCTGGGTCCCATGCTAATCTTTGTCGAAGATCATCATGCTAGCCCTGCACTACTCTGACCATGACTGTCTGCCCCCTACATACATACTGGACCCTACTCTCCTAGATCCTCAAGCTAAAATACCTGTGACCGTCGGACTTGCTATCCCTAAATTATATATGTAAAGACATCTTTGTAGAGGAGGTACCTGCCAACCCATCTCTATGTCCGATCATGGTGACCAAGAGTGAAAAAATGCCTTGCTCTATCGAACAAATCTCTACAGGCCCACTCCAAACCAACCCATGGTGGCATATGTGGCTCTCTGGCACAACCTGTGTCACCCTGTAGTAAGACATCCTCCTAGCCAAATGAACACTTGGATCCCTTGGCAAAATTGGAAGTTTATCACCTCTAGTCTCCGCTAGTGACTCCTATGTCAGACTGATCACTGTCGGAAGCCCTTTGTGCTCATCTGTCGTCACCTGGTCTATGATATTCACCATCACGCACCAAGTATCAATTGTCTTCCTAACACGGTCCACCTATGACCTGCTATATGCTATAAACGTACTCCTATCAGGTGGTCTCAAACTACTCACTCTCCATGCCCCTAACAAAGGCCCTTCCCTCCTCATACTGTTGTCTATGATAAAAATGTTACAGGCAAACAGAAACATTTGCAACTGATTGTAGGAATGGGAGGTGTCACATGCTTTGGTCAATCCCAAGGATTCGACCAGAAGCTCATCCATCGGTATCCATGATAAATACTCTCCTGTGGTCATCACCGAATCCCAATCATCCAGTACAATCGGAAGTAACTCCTCTGACTATTGGTCAACCAACCTCCATCTCTCATCTCCCATGCAACTACTGAAATGGTGAAAGTGAGGTCTCATAACTATGTGTTTTTGTAAAGGAGTAGCATCTGCACGCTCCCCTAAGTGTGTCTCCTCCCTGTAAGGCAATACACCCCTCTGAATCCCACCATACATCTCAGCATGCCCCTGTGAGCTATCACTCACCACTGTATGCTTTGGTATACTCATGTCGTCTCCTGTAGACTCATGCTGCATCATAGATCTAGGGCATACATCTGGATCGACCTCTACATGGAGGTAAACCGCTCTTGGAACACAAATGGAAGTGTACTCCATCAACTGGTGCTCCTCTGCTAGATCACCAACATCCTCTATCAATGTGATTGACTGATACATCTGAGTGTCCACTAAGACAGATGAAGTGGATCTCTGGAAGATCTCCTCAAGAGACTCATCTGACCTAGACTCTGATTCTTGAAGGGTTGTCTGTGTGCCTCTCAAGAATCCTCGAGTGCTCTCCAACTCCCGAGTGAGTTGGTCCATCTCTAACTACTGCTCCCTCAGAGCCTCATGATACATCTCACCAACCCTCAATTGATAATCTTTGTCAGTCAACAACTGTTGGTAGTCAGTCCTCATCACAGATACTCTCTCCCTGAGAGTATGAAAGTCCTCCATGGAAAATCCCTCATCTGAACTACCATGTGCCACTGATGCTCTCTAGCAGTAATCTTCTAGTAATGCATGCATGTCATCAATACGTCTAGTGGTTGTCATGATCATCACCTCAGTAAATCTCAATTGTCCTACTAAGTGGTCTGACTCCTGATCATAGTTATGCTGAGGTACCCCCTCATGCCTCTCACTGCTAGTGTCATCACTACAATCCTCAACCACACTCTCTGCAGAAGATAAAGTGTTGAACTGCCTGCTGTCTACTGTGCCACTAGGCCTGCCCATACGTAACTGCACATCATCCTCAACTACTAGCTCCCTCTGAATCATACTATATCCGGTGTGAGCAGTTGTATCCTTCTGTGCACTCAACCTGCTACTATCATCTGCGCCTGGATCTCATACAACTGTGTCCAGACACATGCTATGGTCATCCTGAATACTAAAGAGTGCATCCTCATCAATGCAGGTCGATCCTAGAAGTAAGTGCTCCATCAACCTGTCAGCCTCTGCAATCTGCTCAATTAATGGAGTCTCCCAAATCTATGACTCAATATCCTCATGTTGATCTATATGTGTAAGGTCCACTATTTGTACTCTCTGTATCTCCGCTTGGATCGGTAAATCTGCATGTCTGTAGTGTGCATCCCTCACACAAGGCTCCTCAACCCTATCTTACATGCCCTTGACCTCCTCATGTGACATGGCTATCAGAGGTGTCTGGAAGGATGACAGATGTGTCACGACCATCATAGGAAGTTCATCATCTCTAGGTGTTAACACGTGTGAATCCTCATTAGTGTCACCACTCTGCTAAGGTGTAAGGTCATCAATGGTATATGATATGTCTGTTGAGACACTGGTGCTATAGTCCTGTCCATCTAGCTTCCTATCCAGTACAAAAGGGTCATCATCCTCCTCAAGCCTGCTAGTAGCATCATCCTCTGTACAAGAGTCACTATCACTAGCCTCTGTGCAAGAGTCACTATCATCATCAGACTGTCCCAAATCAACATCTATCACTCCATCCTCACACATCTCATCATCACTGTCATAGTGTGCCTCAACATTGCACTCCTGGTCCTTACCCCTGCACCTATGATCTGGTTCCCACGACCCCTTGCAATAGTGGTAAGGTTGTGTGCTCCTAATGGGTGTGGGGTTTCTCTGTTCTTCCCACCATCTAGCTGCTTCTTTCCTCTTTTTATCCACTAAAATGATGCCATGTAAAATATCCTCTTCATTCCAATTGGGCTTCCTGAAGGCTACGTACTGAGGAAAGGTTATTATAGCCTTAGTTTGGTCGCTAAGGCCATGATACATTATCTGCAAACATGATATCTCAAGGCATATCCTATCCATTTCTTTCCAACTATCCATTTATCCCTATGAAAGACCCCTCCGGTTTGCAGGATTTAAGCTCTGATACCACTGTAATGATCCCAAGCCATTATGCTAGGATCATCACAGTTTTGGTGTCTTTTAAAACTTTTTCTGGTTGGGGTATTTCGTTAAACACTTTACTGAACTACTTGTTTAGATGTGTTTACTTGCAAGATCGCCTCTTGATTTTGGCCTTAGGGTTTACTGATGTGTTATATATGTGTTGCAGCAATAAACAAGAAGATATAACCATGGAACATACCTCAACCATACACAATATGATAGACAAGCCAAAACATCTCAAAACTGCTTTTATTCATGAAATAGAGAAACCTGCTACAATGAAGATGTTGATTTGGAATGATGAACAGATGGCCTAGAAGATAGACAATAGAGCTGCTACAAAATTTTCCCGACAATACAAAATAAACCTCCAAGGGCTGGATATACAATGTAGACTGAATACCAGTAGATCTGGGCCGTAAGAATGCTAAACCCCCTAGCAGGAAAGTGCCATGCCCTGCTGGATAGCTGAAGCTCCTGAAGGACAACCCAGGTGCCCAAATCTCCAAAGTCACTCTCAAACCCTGTGGATCTGAACTCCTCCACTGAATGTTGCGCCCCCCTGGATGCCTGAAACCCAAGATAATTCGGCCTGGGTGAATGAGGCCTCCAAACCTCCTGAAACTCTCCAAAATGATAGATTGGGCAATCACAAACCCCTGGAAGAAGTTTCAAGGTCATATATGAGGTATGGCCTCCTAGATCCGCAAATCACTGAATCACCAAATTGCCCTCTCTCTCCCAAAGCCGTCCCAACCTGTAGATGATGATCTAGCCGTGGTAACTTTTCAAGAATGGACTAGATCTGATGTCCAAAGACCTGCAATGAATACCCAGGTGATAGAATCTCCAAAAGCCCTGCCAATCACCTGCAATGAATCTCTCTCAAAGAATGGTGCGCCCCCCTTGCTGGAAACCCCCAACTAGTGTGCCCTCTCTCCATTTGCACAAGTAACTGATGTGGAATCCTCCTGCAATTGAGTATATCTGGAACTAGAAGTGGGAGCGTATTGCATCTCCGAGACCAAGCTTGGGACAAGCTAGGTGGAATCTTTCACCACCGAATCGTCCTCTAGGGTTTGTTCAGTCAAAACCCTCAAAACCCCCAATGATGGGCTCACTAGCTAAAAGCCATATATCAAAAGATAATCATACATGAATGAATGAGTAGAGGCATGTTATCGCGCAGTTTGTAGTTTAGGTCACAGGCTACAGGATGGTGGACAAATTGGCGTAACAGGAACCTCCCCACCCAATGTCACCTCGATGGGGGGCTCTTTCTGTTTAGGGAGGTTAGCCCAGGGGAGACTTCCTCGGTAACCTGGGGTTTGAAGAGGCAAAGAGTATAAGGTCAAGAGTTAAAGTTTTCCCTCCTCGCAGGTCACCACCAGTATCATATATTTCGGCTAATCAGCCAATAAAGAAGTGAAGTCCCTGTTGAGAACACTTGCCCGGAACAAGACAATAACAACGCAATATATATATATATATATATATATATATATATATATATATATATATATATTTGCAGGTTATAATTCAAAGGGTTAGTACTTCTTGACTATCTGATTTCGTTTAACAATATAATAGACAAAATGAGGTCAATGTTTTGCTAAATAGCCTATGCAAGATCACCAATTCATCAATGTCTATAATAATGACCAAGCCAATAGTATTTTCAATCAACAATAGCTCAATAAATGCTTGACATCATCATTAATTGCTCAATTACTAGTTAGAAAGCTTGCCGCGTCAAGTATGACATCAGCCTAGGTTAGTAGGGTTAGGGTTAGTTAGGGTTTCAAGAATGAAAGTTTTAAAAGATGATTTTGAACACTACAAGCTCCACGTTGTAAGTCTAACCAGTGCCTTAGGGTAAAATGGAGTCAAAAGCAAGGGCAAAAGAAATCTTGGGAGGATTTAGAATTCAGAGACTGGAGGGTAGGGTTCTATGGTGCTGCAATGGCAGGGCCTTAGAATCAAAACCCTAGGTGTAGATTTAACTAGGCCTAAGATGTCTCCTCTCTTCAACCTATAACTTTAATGCTAACTCAGAAAAAGGGAGAGAAGTGTAGCAACGGCTAGGCTATATCTTCCTTTATCAATGGCTAAAACAATTTCTCAAACAAGGGGACATATAGCAATGACCTACTAGTGTGCTTGCTACCTAGGGTTTCAAGATTTAGCAATATAATAGCAAATGTAAGAAATTAAGCCTACAACCATTCACTTAATAAGTTTTGCATGAAAAATTCACTTACATATCATGAAGAATGCATAATCAAACCCTAGTTGTAAACCTTCCATGAGAGAAACACCATAAATGCTAAGAGAAATCCTCCAAGAGTTGCACCTCACTTAGAACACCAAAAATACCAAGCAAAAGGCTAAAATATAGTCTCTCACAAGAGAGTGAGTTGTGTTATGTTCAAAATGAGGAGAAACGTCCTCTATTTATACCAATCCATGACCTTTCAATTAAAAAATAGGTCATTAAAATAACCGACAAGGCTAACTACAAAATTTACATTGTTTTTACATTAATTGCCAGAAAAATGACATAATATGAGCAAAAAGTGGGACGTCAAGCCCTTCTGAGGGAGACATTGGCCCTTTTTGGGCATATCCAGCATCCAGAAGCCAGACGTTGGCCCTTCTAGGGCTCCTCCAAGTTGCCACACGTGCCAAATAGCTCCGTCACACTGGCACACACTCAGGATAACGTCCTACTCTGCTGGGTGACGTCTTGTCCATCAAAGGGAAAACGTTCCATCTGAAATGGATGATCCCCCCTAGGTCGGGCTCTGCCAAAGTGTCCTAGGTGGAACGTCCTTCTTTCTTCCTGTGCAAAGGCTCATCATAACGTTGTCCTGTCTCTGCCATCCCAACAACTATCTGATGGGCTCTTCAGCCCCATGGAGGTCCGAGCTAATCATATCCCCATGTGTACCGGTCCATTGGTACCTGTCCGTCGGGTATGGTCCTGCACATTAAAAACTTCGCCCTCCATGGGCTCATCAGTCCTTGGGATCATAGCAATGTCAATCATATCTCATCATTAAATTTATCAAATACATGCATAAAACCCCTAGCATATCCTCTAATAGCTCAAAGACATTACACTGATCTACTATACAAAGTTGAAGAAATAGACAGAGCAACCTATTGCGCTGGTATCCATAAGAAGTGGAAAGTTTCCACAGAAGATCATTCAAGCCATGTACATGAAGTGATATGGTCTAAGGATGTCCAGTCAAAGTGAAGACCAGGGGTAGGTATTGTCCGTGGGTGCCTTTGTAGGAGGTGAGTTGTACCCGTCATGGATGCACTTTTTCCAAGCCTTTTTATTGCCTTTATTCTTTATTTATTGCTTTTTATTTATTTTTTACTTCAAGATCTAACAGAGGACACTGCCTTGGCGTGGTGACCAGAGTTGACAGTGTTACCCATTGGTATTTTCACAGAAATGATAAGGCTGGCTCGTGATGAGACCCCCTTTCCCTTGGCCATGCAACCAAAGGTCATTGCCCTGGCGTGGTAACCAGATAATGGCAATGTCAAACTGCTAGATCCCTATGAACATAATGGGTCGGCTCGTGATGAAACCTCCCATCCTCTTGGTTAGGTCTAGTTTTGTTATTTTTCTTTGGGTCCCTTTTGTTTCTTGTCGAGAGGCCTTTTATTGCCTTCTCGGGGATCCCTGGGCGAAGCATCTCTAGGTTTTATTTCCTATGGCTTTTATCTTTTACCAGCTGCTTTTACCCCCTGGGCCTTTAGCCCCTTCTTCCCAC
>ML877058.1:0-18040 GCA_009831015.1 Picea engelmannii | reverse complement strand
GCCCTTCCTCCTAAGTGAAATATTTGTCCATTAAGTCGCCCCCTTATCACCTTTTTGTTCTAATTCTTCGTTGACTTAGGCTTAAGTGATTTTTCCTAAGTAATTAGGCTTAATTTATCGTTTAGCCTTAATTCCTCCTTATTTATCCATCTGGTTCCCTGTTTGTGCCTGACTATAGTCTACGGGAACATATAGACTACTAAGTCACTCCCTGCTGGCCTAATCTTGGGGATGGGACATCACAGTGATAGTATGGTGGGAGCGGACGATGGCTCTTCAAATCCCCCCTGGTGGCTAACCAAAACCCATTGATACAAGCTTGCTAGGGCACCTCGTTAATCCCCCCAACAATGGTCAAGTGGGTTAGTGTAAGATCCAAGCAGTTGTCAGAAATGTAAGGAACCTGATGCATATATAAGAAATTTATAACGATCAAACATGACACATACCATGATACCTGGACCAATTACCTCATGGAGCAAGAGTCTTCTCTGATGCAAGTCCAAGCCGACGGTGATGGAAGTTGTTGCTGCTGACAGGACAAATCTGGTGAAGAAGAAGGATGGGCCCTCTAAGGCCATGCTTAGGTCAATCCTTCTCTCGGTACTCCATGTATAGGACCTGTGGGCCTCGAGACACGATCTCCTAGTTATCCCTAGAAAACGGGGATAACAAGGCCCTTGCCTTTCATTTATACTTTTTGCTCTCCTTGTCCCTCCAAAGTGACTTTCATTTTATTAATATTTAATTAATCAATTAATTAACCTTTTTACCTCTGAAAAACACCTTATCTCTCCTTGTGGATTCCCTGGCCACTAAAAGTCACTTCTCACCATCCCATCCTGTAGTGTTGCTTCTCTCGATTCCAATGAACTATTACACTGAGAGGTTCCTCCAAGTAATGTACCCAAAATGACCTCTTCAGTGAATTCAATTAACTTATAGCTCAAAATAGTCAAAATCATGGAAATCGTCAGAATGCAACAGAACCAAAGCCAACCTGTGTGGAATGGCCCATAATGATGGAATATGATGAGCAATGCAAGCTGGACCCCATAATGCCTCTCAATAACCCCTGTACTCGCTGTAACATCCATCTGGCTACTCTGGTCATCATAAACCTCTGCACTATGATGATGTCCCAAAGTGGGGACATTACACTAACCCTATTGTTGCCATTATCCTTTTGAATTATAGTTATACTTTGTAGCATTTTATCTTCTTTAAGAAAGTTGAACGATTGGCTAATGCATGATAGTCTTTACTTGTAAATGAATGATGGTAGTACTATATTGATGATAAACGTTCTTGCTCATTGTGAAGCTTTCTTTAGCATTTATTGTGAAGTGGCGTATTGTGACTATTGTTATTTTACATCATTGATTTGCTTCATCAATATTATCGGTCAATTGGTTTATATCACAAAGTCCTTGATTATATGAAGTACTAACTAGCAAGTGATCTTGCATATATATAGTTTCTTGTTGCTTTGTTCCGGGCAGGTACATTTCTGGTTATCATTATCTTTATTGGTAGTTTAGCTGGACTTTTTGATCGGTGGTGACTTGTGAGGGGGAAACTTATACTTAGCCTTAAACCTTTGCCTTCCCAAAACCCCAAGTCACTGGGGACGTCTCCCCTGGGCCTGCCAATCTAAATAGAAAGAGATATCCTATTGAGGTGACAGTGATAGGGTAGTCTCCTGTTGCGTCAGGTTGTCTTCTTTACCTTTCCTTATCCTTCCAAGTACAAACTATGCGATAGCAGACCCCACTGTCTATCGCCAGTTGATTGGATCACTCATGTATCTGAACAACATTCGGTTAGATATCAGCTTTGTAGTAAAATCTTTTAGGAAGTTCATGGTGGACCCTCGGAGAGTACATTGGATTGTTGGGAAGCATGTGCTTTTCTACCTTAGAGGTACAGTAGAGTACGGGTTATTATATGAGCGTAGTGGTGGAGTGAGGTTAGCAGGATTTACAGATGCTAACTGGGAAGGATGTGCAAAGGCTAGGAAGAGTACTTTGGGATGTTGTTTCAGCATTGGATCGGGCATCATTTCCTGGTTCAACAAGAAGAAGAGATTAGTGGCATTAAGCTCTGCTAAGGCAGAGTACATGGCTACTAGTTTGGCAGCATGTGAGGCACTGTGGCTAAGGAAGCTACTCTTGGGATTGTTCAGGCAGGAACTAGGATCTTAGTGATTCATTATGACAATCAGAGTTGCATCAATATCTCTGAGAATCCGGTATTTCATGATCGTAGCAAGCACATTGATATCAAGTATCATTTCATCCGATATTGTGTAGAGAGAGGAGCCGTGAGGCTTGAATACATACAGACCGATGAGAAAATGGTAGACATTTTTACCAAGGCCCTGAGCAGACAAAAGTTCATGAAGTTCAGGGATCAGATGGGGTTGAGATATAATCCCTTCATTGCTAAGAGAGAGTGTTGAGAATGTATCAAGGAAGGTCTTCCACTAGATTCCAACGTCCTAGCATGGTGGGGGAAAATGAAACACAAGCCAACTTGATTATTCAACTTTTTCTAAAGTCTAACTTAGGAAAAGGACTGTTGATGTGTTATATTCTTTAGTTGACTTTATTGAGACCTTTTCTAAGGTTTAAATGAAAAATAATTTAAGTTGTGGTCTTTTAATCTTGACCATTCATCTCATTATGAGCATGAGAGTTAATATCAACCCTTAATCATTTCGGGATTGTTAAATTTAGAGTTGTTATTAAGTTCTTTTCAATTTACTAGAGCATAACAACATAAGTAGGATCACTAAAAGAAATACAATCAAAAGGTAGACAACATTTTATCTTTGGAAACCCTCATGGGGGAGAACCCAACAAAAACTTCCTCAATAATAGATTTCCAATACAATGACAAGACTAAAGACCAAAACCACCAAGAAAAGACTAGGATTGAGCATGCACCTCTCTTCTCCTTCTTGCAACCGCAGTTTCCTTCAAAAAATGGGCACTGTTATCCCCGATTTCATGGGATAACTAAGAGATCATGTCTCGAGGCCCACAGGTCCTAGACATGGAGTACCGAGAGTAGGATTGACCTGAGCATGGCCCTGGAGGGCTCATCTTTCTCTTCTTTCATTAGATTTGTCTTGTGAGCAACAACAACATCCATCACCATTGGCCTGGTCTTGTATCGGAGAAGGCTCTTGCTTCATGAGGTAATTGGTCCAGGTATCATGGTATGTGTCACTTTTGATCATTATAACCTTTAGATATATGCATCTTACTCCTTTTATTTCTAACAACTACTTGGATCTTACATTGACCCACTTGCCATTGTTGAGGGGATTGACAGGGTGTCCTCGCAAGCTTGTACCCATAGGTTTTGGTTTGCCACTGGGTGGTTTCTGAAGAGCCATTGTCCGCTCCCATCATATCATCATTTTTTCATCTTATCTCCCGCTCATCTGTCCCATTCCCCTAGTTTGGGCATTAGGATGATCTGTTGGTAGGGTTGTACCTTATCTCGTGGCAAGAAGGGGCTAAAGGCCCAAAAGGTAAAAACAACTGGTAAAAGATAAAAGCCATAAAGAATGAAACCTAGAGATGCCTCGCTCAGGGATCCTCGAGAAGGCAATAAAAAGCCTCTCAGCAAGAAATAAGAGGGACCCGAAGAAAAATAACAAAGACAAGACCTAGCCAAGAGGATAGGGGGTCTCATCATGAGCCAGCCTATTATGTTCATGGGTACCTAACAACATGACATTGCCACTATCTGGTTACCATGCCAGGGAAGTGACCTTTGGTTGCATATCCAAGGGAAAGGGGGTCTCATCACGAGCCAACCTTATCATCTCTATGAAAGTGCTTGTGGGTAACACTGTCAGCTCTGGTCACCACGCCAAGGCAGTGTCCTCTAGTTAGTCCTTGAAATAAAAAAAGAAAAAGAAAAGAAAGAAAAGAAAAGAATAAAGGCAATAAAGGGTTTGGAAAAAATTGCATCCATGACGGGTACAGTTCGCCTTCTACAAAGACACCCACAGGTAATATCATGCATCCCTGTCTCTTACTCTACCCGTGTGTCTGGACATCCCTTGTCCACATCACCTCGTTTTACATGGCTTGGATGATACCCCTTGAAGACTTTCCTTTCCTTATGGATACTAGCCCAATAGGGTGTTTTGTCTTTTTCTTCAGCCTTGTATTGTAAGTCTTTGTAATATCTTTGAGCTATTGGATGATATATTAGGGTTTTTATGCATGTGTTTGATAATATTAATGATGAGACGTGATTAACATTGCTATGATCCCTGTGACTAATGAGCCCATGGAGGGCGAAGTTTTTGATGTGCAGGACCATGCCCGACGGACAGGTACCAGTTGGACCAGTACACATGGGGAGATGATTAGTTCGTACCTCCATGGGGCTAAAGAGCCCATCAGATGGTTGTTGGGACCCCATCAGCGGTAGAGACAGGACAGTGTTTGACCGAGCTTTTTCACCTGAGAAGAAGAAGGAGGTTCCATCAGGGACACTTTGGCTAAGCCCACCCTAGGTGGGTTGACCCACTTCCAATGGAACGTTTCCCTTTGATGGACCAGGACGTCATCGAGGAGCCATTGACGTCACCTTGAGCGTGTGACAGTTTGACAGGGCAACTAGCACGCGTGGCATGATTGGGAGGCCCAAAGAGGGCCAACATTTTGTCATTTTGTGCTGTATTTGCCCTAAAAAGGGGCTAACGTCTCCCTTAGTAGGGCTTGACATCTTGCTTATGCTCAGTTAGGGCTTTGATTTGACAATTTAATGTAAAAACAATATAATTTTGGTTTGTAGCCTTGTCGGCTATTTTTAATGACCTAAATTTAATTAAAGGTTATGACACAATATATATTGAGGAGTTTTTCCCTCATTTTGACATTAACACACAACTCACTCTCTTGTGAGATCTGATTTTTTAGCCCTAGTTGGGGTATTTCATCTTTTAAGTGAGGCACACTTGTTGAAGGAAGGATTTTCTTGTCATTTTTGGCATTTCTCTTGAAGGAAGGTTTACAACTAGGGTTTGCAATGTTATTTCTTCATTATATGTAAGTGTTTTTTCTGCAAAACTTCTTAATTTAATGGTTGTAGGATTATATTCTTGCATTTATTTATAAACTTTGCTGATTTAAAACCGTAGGTGACAAGCACACAAGTAGGTCCTTGTTTCATGTCCCCTAAAAGAGAAATACTCAGCCATTAAAGAAGGAAGGAAGAGCCTAGCCTTTGCTACACTCTTTTTTGCTTCTTCCCTTGTGCTAACTGTTCTTTTAAAAGTTAAGGAGGAGGAGACGTCCTAGGCCTAGGTTATCTACACTTAGGGCCGTCCTGCTTCTAGGATTTGGTGATAGGGCCTTTCCATTGCAACACTCTCCCTCACCTTACTTTCTTGTCTTGACTTATCCTTTATGCTAGTCATTTTGCCAAGTTTAACGTAAGGAAGGAGGAAAGAGCACGAGGCCTTGCTTAAGCAACACCAGAGTGAGCCTCTTTCCCCTATGGTTTTGATTCTAGGGCCCTGCGATTGCAGCACCCTAGAACCCTTCCCTCTAGTCCTTAGCCTATTCCTTTCAACCTTTGTGCCCTCTCTCTAATTGACTCCATTTACCCTTAGGCACTGATCTCAACTCCCCAACGTTGAAGTGATAGTGGCCAAATAACTTTTAAAACCTTTACAATTTAAAACCCTAACTAACTAACTAACCCTAATTAGGCTAACGTCATACCTGGTTATTCCATCTTGACGCAACATTTGTCTTTGATAAGCAATTAGATGATGGTTAAGAGCATTTATTGAGTAAGGGATTGATTAAATACATTGTTGGCTACATCATCTCAATATTTATTGATGAATTGATATTTTTCCACTGCTATATTGATAAACATTGATCTCATTGATATCTATTGTTATAATTGCTAATCTATTGACATCAGATAGTTATATGAAGTACTAACCCATTGAATTATAGCCTGCATATATTTTTTTTCCATTGTCTTGTTCCAGGCAGGTGTTCTCATTTCGGGCTACACTTCATTATTGGTTGTTTAGCCAGACTATCCGATCTTGGTGGTAACCTGTGAGGAGGGACTTTTACTCTGACCTTTATACCTCTGCCTCTTCAAAACCCCAGGTTACCGGGGGCGTCTCCCCTGGGCTAACCTCCCTGAATAGAAAGAACCTCCCTATTGACCGCCTATTCAGCTAGGGGGTCAACTCATGTGTGGTGAAGTATACATCACCTGATGCATATATCTTGAAGACAGTATTGGTTCTACTTGGGCATTTGATGCTCTAGCAAAATTTTTGTAAACGAAATTTCCGCACCCCTACGTGGGTTGATAATGTAATAAGTCTGCATGGATCATAGTTAGGTCAGGTACCTTGGTATGTTTTCATTATGAGAGTTCCTTTCACCGAGGGTTTTGTAGCCTCAGGTTGTCAATTGGGCTTTCGAGCCTGATTGACTTCCCATGAATTTTTCCCTCCACACATGCAATAATTCCTCCAAAGTGTTGAACGACGTTCTAATGGTCTCATCCTTTGGTAGCTATTGTTTATGAATGTTGTAAATGACCATGCCAGACAGTGAAGAAAGTTTCACGGAATTTCGTCGAGTCTAGATAGGTTTTTTTTAATTAATTAAATTTTTAATAATTTAATTAATTAAATGTTTTTTGAGCAAATATTGTAAAAACTGGGTCTTTGGGATTTTGATAGGGGTATTTGTTCTCAAAAGAAATGGAATAGCACTCCCTACACCCATAGACAAAGTTTCAGCTCAGTCAGACGAAGTTTTCTATGCCTTTGCACACACAGAGTCAGAGTCAGTCAAAACAACAATTTTAATTGCCAAGGTGACATTACCAAAATGTCAAACTATTGTAATTTTCGAGTTATTGAGTGAGTGTGAAGGTGGTAAAGAGCAAGTTAGACCCTCTTAACCTATCCAAACCCAACCCAACAACTTAACAACTTAAAACACCCCCTAGCCATACCCGCTCACCTCTCTAGCTCACGCCCTAGGGGGAAAAACGTCCCCCCTCACCTCAAACCTTAATGTTAACCCTTGATTTGTTGTGTGGGCCCCTCTCAAGTGAGGTACGCCCCCCCTATACCCTTACCACAGCAAAACCCTAACCCCTCACACTCTAACTCTCACCCAAACCTCACGCCCTCTTCCTAGCTTGCGCCCCCATGGAGGAAACACACTCCCTCCTTCACTCAAACCTTGACAACTCACACAAACCATCAAATGGGCCCCTCTCTCTTACCTAGTGTGCCCTCCCTAACCTAAGAACTAATCCCTAGGTGGCCCACAACCTTACACCTCACCAATCCATGGCTAAAACCCTAACTGGGGCGCCCCACTCATTGAGATTTGATCATTTGATGTGGATTTGACACTTGGAGTTCATGCAAGTGCCTTCACTTTGCCTCTTGAGGTATAAGTAGAACCCCTCCTCACCATTCTTTGAGCTAAAGTTATGCTACTGAAATCTTGCCTCACCCATCTTGCTCTTGCCATCTCACATTTCACTCATTTCTCTTGAGAGCATTGGAGCAATTAGTTGCTTCAAGGCTCTCCCATTTGGGTTCAATAATAAAAGCTTTGGAGGATTTTGGATCAATCTAGACTAGTCAGATTTGTCCATTGCATATGAGGTGATTTTGTTCCTTTACATTTTGTGGGTTTGTAGCTAGTATCCTGAGAAAATTAGTTTGTTTGGGTAGATCATTAGACATTAGTGCTGCTGATCTATACATGTTGGTTAGTTAGTATTGTTAATTAGTTCATTTTGCTATTCTATATCATCATATTATGTTGTTTTGGACTCACATCTTGTTTTAGTGTGCAGATTTCTCTCACAAGAGTTGGTTGGAAGAGACTTTAGAGGAGTTTCCAGCCAAAGCTTGCATAAATTTCTTCCTTTTTGATTTGGATCTGATATATTGTTGTCATTTCATACCATTTTCTGTAGCTAACTTGTCTTAGATAGGTCACAAATTTATATTTCAAGTTGGAGATTTATTTGTGGAATTTTTTTGTGTAAAAACATAAAATTTTCTTAACATTCTTTGTGTTTTGCAGCAAGTTCCAACAAGCTTTTGCTTGCTGTTTTTTGCAGGTTCTTACCAGGGACAAGGGGAAACACTGTCCAAATCCATCCACAAGACTTCCCCAAGAGGTTCCACAAGTTGGGTAACTATTTCCTTACCTTTCTTATTGTAAATCCAAGTTTCCTTCTTCTATTTCATTGATTCTTTTTGTATAATCATAAACTAACATAATAATTGCCTATACTTTGGGAGAGAAATCCCCAATATCGTTGGGCTAGATTAGTTTATTTTTTTTGCAAGTTCATTTTTATTTATTTGTTGGCCCCTCTTGTCCATAAGGCAAGGTAGTGTGGCCTTTTCATTTTAATAATTTGTTATTTGTTTAAACAACCCTCTTTGGCCAAAAATGGTAGGCTTGCCTCCACCTTGGCCATTGTAAGTGGTTTCATTTTTCAATCTTTTCATTTTTGATAAGTTAATGTGCCTGCACCTTGGGAGAGTAATCCCCAAAATCGCTAGGCTTAAGCGAAACTTACATTTGATGATTTACATGCTTAATGGTTTGAAATATAGTAGTCATCACAATAATCTTGCTTTTCTCTTTTAAGTTATTTCCCTTTACATGGTTCTAATGTCTCATGGATGAATGATTTAAGTTATGCTTAAGTGGTACAACTAATCTCCTCTTTAAGTTATTCATCTCATTCATTTTCTAAGTTTTGCTCTATATAGCACATGTGATCTTTTCATGATTTAGGACAATAGATCTCTCACATTTGCTAAATTTCCATTTCAAGCACATCTACTTTTACATGGGTTTAACATTACAATATGTGTTGATGAAAGGTTAATCTCTAAGTCTCATTCTTGTTATCATTGTGGCAAGTTGTTCTTGCCCTCTCATTCTTTGCAATTACATGCTAATGATGATGAATGTAATGATGTGTAAATGATGGTTATCTTGTAAGCTTTCTTTTTCATTCATGTTATCTTATCTCATGGTCTAAAACATTACATTTTCAGCTTTAAATTTCAAGTACACATGTGGAATGGTTAAATAAATGAATGATACATATCTTGCAATCTTCCATTAATATTATATGTGTTAATGGTTATCAATTTTACATCTTGCAAGCACACTTTTTTTCATCATTTTCAATTCGGTTTTGCGCTAAAAAGTAAAATTTTAAGCACCTAAAACACTCTTAAAATCAACCCAACACACCTAAAGACCCATCCGAGGGTCATAATAACACTTAGACAAATTAGGAAGCTTTATTCAGCCATCTCCACCATCTAAAACGGGTTTGAGGAAAACAACGGAGGGAAGTGGCGGGGGACCGTCCCGTGATCCTTAAGGGGATCCTCTCCAGGAAGTACTCTTACTGTCAGGGCTGACCGTGGAAGCTAGGGTGGGCCTAGTTGCCTTACTATCTTGAGCACCCGACAATCATTTGGCCAAGGGAGGAGGAATTTTAAGGCACCAACATAGTCTAGGGGGAGGGAAAATAAAATTATCTTAACTTTTAAGAAGCTCCTTAACCATTTAGTTGCTTAGATAATCCATGTTGTGTTGGGGGACTTAGATGTATGCTTAGGAACACACATTGGTGATAATTGCATGTTTCTTTATTGTAGCTATATGGTTCATGTCTTTTATGTCTTGATGAGCATATGAGTTAACATTGTATATCTTATTTTATTTGCTTGTTGTGGTGTGATTCAAGAAGGGGTTGAGTATCCCACTTGGGGAAGTATCACCTTCTTGAGTTTTGAGTGTTTTTTATGGTTGCCAGTGAAAGTGGTCCAATAGAGTAAGTGCTATTGGGGCATGCTTGGCTCATGTGTTGATCTCACTTACATCTTCTTGTATCTTTGTATTTTTGTATGTTGTGTAATGGTTGTACATCTCTCATTCTTTTGAAAATACTTGTAATCTTTGGTTTGGGGTAGTTTCAAGTAACTTCACTTGTAAAACTTTTGTAATTGAACCACCCTTAAACTTAGTTGACCCCATTGCCCAACCTTAGGAACTAGTTTTAGTTGACTTAGGGAAAGGGCTGATTGACATATAGATAGACTTGCACTTTGCATTTGCTGCTTTAGCATCCTAGGCTAGTTTTCCCCCTTAACCTTTAAACAGTTAAAATTAACTCCTAGAACATAAAGTTAAAATAGATATAGTAACTAGGGACTACCCCCCTTGGCTTCCCTAGGAGTAAGCCTAGAAGGAAGAGGTTCCAGTCAAGGTGACAGTGTGGACTGAGAACCTAGGCATTGCGCCTCCAAGGACACACTAAGTGAGCCGGACTTAGCTCATGTTAGCAAGTGTGTATTAGGACGGCTACATCTTTGGCGTCGTTGCCGGGGATAAGTCATTTATCCTTGGTCAAAACGACTTAATTTAATTTTTTAAGAACTAAGTAATAAAAAACTTTAGTCCCTTAAAATTCTTTGAACTTTTATTGGTTGATTTGTGTGTTTCCTTTCCAAGTGGCGACTCCATTGAAAAAATCTGTCAGGAAGTATACTACTAGGAGCACTGCACAAGGATTGATTTATTCTTTTCCCGAACCCGAAAAGGTTTATAGGAGGAGGATAAATTGCCTTGCTCCTAGAAGGCTACTACTTGATAATCTTGGGGAAGAGGCACTCACTGATATCCAATACTTGTTCCAAAACAATAATCAACCAACTGTTAATAATCCCACTACTAATCCTAACTTAACCATGAGTATCTTTTTGAGACCTTTGAACTTTACAGCAATCCAAGGTTCCCCTCATGCAGTTCCTAAAAGGGCCATTGATAAGTTGCCATCTTTTCAGGGGAACAATGCCATAAGTGTCAAGTCCCACATCCTCAACTTTCAGATGTGTGTGCAAAAGTATTGTGGGGGTCATAAGCATGAAGATGTTAAGATGACTTTCTTTGTGTATTCACTTAAAGGTGATGCTGCTGAATGGTTCACTGATTTTCCAGCAGCTAAGTTTAGCACCCTTGACGAAATATTGGATGAGTTTAGGAAGAGATGGGGTGATCAAAAGGAACATAGATTTCAGCTTGCTGCTCTTACCACTAGTCAGAAAAAAGAAAATGAAACGGTGGTTGAATTTAACACTAAGTTTAATAACTTAGTGAAAAGCCTTCATAGAGATATTAAGCCTTCTAATGAAGCCATTTTGATTTATTATATTGAGGCATTTGAAGGTGAAATGAGGTATTCCCTTAGAGATAAAGATCCTCAAACTTTAGAAGCAGCACAAAACATAGCTATAAGGGTTGAACAGAATTTGCTCGAGGCTAGGAAGTCTAATATACCTGGTTTTATTAGAGGTTCTTCTTCAAAGGTTAATGATGAAAAGAAGAAAGAATCAAAGGGTCAAGAATCATCAAGTGATGGGATTAAGGAATTGACTCAATTAATCAACCAAATGGAAGTTAATCATGCCAATCAGATGAATGCCATGCAGAATCGATTGATAGCCATGGGAAGGAGCCAAGCAAATAGGCCCCCACATAGGCCACATGATAAGTGGCCAAGAATACCTCCCCGCAATGACCAAAGGCCACCTAATCCTTTTGAATCCACTAACTTGGTAGAACATCAAGCTATACCTTATTGTAGACCTTGTGGTGAGTTTCATGAGGAAGCTACTTGTCCAGTTTTTCTTGAAGATTGTTATAGTGACTATGGAAATGAACAGATAAATACGTGTGGCAGAAACTATTATGGGGGGATGTATGATTGGATGAATGATTATGATCATGGAAGTAATGGAAACTTCATGAGTGGTAATGTTGATAGAGCAACAGAAAAGTATGGGCCCAAGCCCACACCCCAACAAATTGCAGAAATGGCTAAGTATAAAGGCATTACATACCAAAGGAATGGAAATAAAGGAAATGATAAAGGTCAAACTAGTGTTCCCAAGGTATCTCCAAGTTTTCCTAAGTCTAGTGAACCTATTAATGTGGATTTGAACATTGACTTAGGAGGTTGGCTAAATAATGCAAAGATTTTGGTACCAGTATCAGAAATTATGAAGATCCCTTCTCAAAGGGAAAAGTTACTTAAAGCCGTGCATGAGCCTCCTAAAAGTATTATACCAAAACAACCAGCCGTGGCCTACCAGGATGCACCAGTAATATTGCAGAATTGGGATAGAACTAATGAGAAGAACTTGCCTTTCTATCTGTCTCTACTAGTGAATGACAAAGTGTTACACAACTGCATGTTAGATTTAGGAGCAATCTCTAATGTTATGACTAAGAAAGTAATGGAACAATTGAACTTGAGGATTTCTAGGCCTTATCATAACATTTGTGCATTGGATAGTCAAACCATTGAAGTATTTGGATTGATTAAGGGTTTGCAAGTATACTTAAAGGCATTTCCAGACATTAGAATTGAAATGGATATTGTGGTGATTGGTGTTCCTGATTTATGGGGAATGTTATTGAATAGAAAGGCAGCTGCAGATTTGGGTGGTAGTGTACAAATGGATTTATCTTATGCCACCCTCCCCACTCCAGATGGAGGCACTTTCAAGTTGAATAGGGAAGTGTATAGGAAAGGTCACGTGGAGAACCCCAAGGTCCCCATAGATGAATTAGTATATGATGAAGAGGGTCTTGGTAACTATGCCATTTTGTCTAACTCAATTGTGCCCCTAAAAGACAAAGTCCAAGATAATGAGTTAGATAAAGTGTGGTACATGCATCTTGATGGTGCTTTTTCTAGATTGGGAAAAGGTGTTGGAATTGTGCTTCAAGCTCCAAATGGTAAAGTGTCTAAGTTTGCTTATAGATTGGAGTTTGATGCAACTAATAATGTGGCCGAGTATGAGGCCTTTCTCCTTGGTTTGGAACTTTGCAAAGATAGGGGTATCAAATGTCTAAGTATCAAGGGGGATTCAGACTTAGTGATCCAACAACTGAAGAATAAATTTGCTTGCAAGACTGAAAGATTAAGAGGTTATAGGAATGCTTTTGGACATGATTAATGACCTTGATGCTTTAAACCTTATTGCTATTCCTAGAGAACAGAATTCAAAGGCAGATGAATTGGCAGTAGCAGCTTCAACACTTTCGGTTCCAGATAGTTTGATTGATGAAAAGATTTCAATCGAAGTAATTTTCAGACCCTCAGTTCCTGATAACATGAATCATTGGCAAGTTTTTGAGGATGACAAACAGGTTATAAATTTTTTGACTCATATGCATGAATTTTCTGATTTTGGCATCGATACAATAAGAGATGAATGTAATTTTACTGGAGATGTCGATAGTGCAAAAACACCTCCTAGGCGAATTGTATCCTTGGAAAGGGATTTTGATAAACTAGATGGTCACAAACAAAGGGAAGGATCAAAGAAAGAATTATGTGATCACCTAGAGGTGAACATTGGAACTATTGAAGAGCCTAGGATGGTAAAGATAGGAAAAACTACCCCTATAGAAGAAAGAATGGAAATTGTTAAGTTATTAAAAGAATATAGGGACGTTTTGTCTTTCAGTTATGATGAGCTCAAGGTCTATAGGGAAGATGTGATTCAGCATGTGATTCCTCTTAAGGAAGAGACTAAACCCTTTAGATAGAAACTGAGGCAAATAAACCTCAAGTTAGCTCCTTTGGTCCAATAGGAGTTACAGAAAATGTTGGAGGCAGGAATCATTGCTCAGACTAGACATTCTTCATGGTGCTCAAATTTGGTTGTTGCTAGGAAGAAGAATGGAAAAATCAGGATATGTATTGACTTCAGGAATTTGAACAGAGCTTGCACAAAGGACCACTACCCCCTTCCCAAGATGGAAACTTTACTTCAAAGGGTAACAGGATCAGGAATGATTTCCATGCTTGACGGATTTTCAGGATATAATCAGATCAGACTTAAGGCTGAAGATAGGCATAAAACAACTTTTACTACTCCATGGGGAACTTTTGAATATCTTAGAATTCCATTTGGTTTATCAAATACTGGAGCTACTTTTCAGAGGGCTATGGATTATGTCTTTAGGGAGCTAATTGGAAAATTAATCGAAATATATCAGGATGACTTGACAGTATTTTCTAAGGATGGGAAAACTCATATTAACCACCTTAGGCAAGTTTTAGACAGATGTAGAGAGTTTGAAATTTCTCTAAATCCTGCTAAGTCAGTTTTTGGGGTGACTGAAGGAAAATTATTGAGCCACATAATTTCAAAAGATGGGGTCAAGTTAGACCCAGAAAGAATTGAAGCTATTAGCAAGGTACCCTTGCTTGTATCAAAGAAATCTCTACAATTCTTCTTAGGACAAACGAATTTTGTCCGTAGGTTCATTCCTAACTATGCTAAGATTATGAAACCTTTATACAAACTTCTTAAGAAGGATGTTAAATTTGAATGGAATGAAGAAAGTAAGCAAGCTTTTGAAACTATTAAGACTGCCATATGTGAAGCTCATGTCCTTATTAGCCCATATTATGATAAGGACTTTATGATTTTCTCCTTCGCTTCTGAAGACACTATTGCTGGTGTGTTGCTTCAGAAAAATGATCAAGGCCAGGAACAACCCATTGCTTATTTTAGTCGGGCCTTGCAAAATTCAGAGCTCAAGTATCCCATGTTTGAGAAACAAGCTTATGCCTTAGTAAAATCTCTCAAACATTTCAGAGTCTTCATTGGATATTCCAAAGTGATTGGTTATGTTCCTAGTCCTACGGTCAAGGATGTTTTATCACAAGTGGAAGGATTAGGCTCAAGGGGTAGATGGATTTCTAAAATCCAAGAGTATGATTTGGAAATCAGACCCACAAAGTTGATTAAGGGCCAAGGTTTGGCTAAAATGTTAACATAAAGTAATGAAAGAGCTTTGGATTTGGTTTGCCAGATTAATGATGAAGAATATCCTCCTAACTTATTAAAGCTTGAACAAGTAGAGTGGTACACAGACATTGTCTTTTATCTCAAAAATCTGACTTGTCCAAGCCATCTAGTAGGACACAAGAAAAGGGCCTTAAGGTTAAAAGTTGCTAAGTATGTTCTTACTAGAGATGGGTTGGGATGGAGAAATCCTGACGGGGTTATCCTTAGATGTGTGGATGACATAGAGTGAAAGAAACTAGTGGATGAATTCCATGGGGGATTTTGTGGTGGACATTTTGTTGCTAAAACTACTACCCACAAGATCTTTAGAGCAGGATATTATTGGCCCACGATATTTTCATATGTGCATCAGTTTGTTAGGAGATGTGATCCATGTCAGCATTTCACAGGAAAACAAAAGTTAGCAGCACTCCCTTTGCAGCCAGTTGTAGTTGAGGCACCTTTTCAGCAGTGGGGTTTGGACTTCATCGGAAAGTTTAGTGATAATTCAAGTAATGGGTATTCATGGGTTATCACAGCAACAGATTACTTTACAAAGTGGGTTGAAGCCATTCCTACCAAGTTAGCAACTGAGAAGGTTGTGATGGATTTCCTAGAAGACAAAATTATAACCAGATTTGCGGTCCCATCAAAGATAGTGACAAATAATGCCAAGGCCTTTTGTTCAGCTGAAATGACATCTTTTTGCTTCAAGTATGGTATTATCTTATCACATGCTTCAGATTACTATCCCCAAGAAAATGGTCAGGCAGAATCAAGTAACAAAAACTTAATGACCATAGTTAAGAAAATAGTTGGTGAAAATAAGAAATCTTGGGATAGTAAAATTAAACATGCATTATGGGCAGACAGAATAACAAAGAAAGCAGCGACATGAAAGAGTCCTTTTGAGTTAGTGTATGGATTGGAAGCTAGGTTGCCAATGCACCTTAGCCTTCCTACTTATGGGTCAGTTGAGGATTCGTCTGCAGAGCAGGATGCAGTTCATAACAGGATCAATCAGGTCATTGAGTTAGATGAAATCAGACGAAAGGCTTATAATCAGAATTGAAAGAATCAAAGTAAGGTTAAGAAAGATTTTGATATGTCAGCTAGGCAGAGGGACTTCATGATTGGGGATACAGTTTTTCTTTGGGGTAAAGGCAAAGAGAAACCAGGGAAACATGGCAAGTTTGACAGCTTATGGTTGGGTCCATATTTGATTAGAGAAATAGCAGGGCCTAATTCTTTTCATCTCAGCCATTTGGATGGTGAGCCCATCAATATTCCAAGGAATGGGCAACAACTCAAACTCTTCTTCAGATGATGAGCAACTTGGTGTCCAAAGGGACACCCTTTGTAACGTATCTCTAACCCTACTCCTTGTATTTTCAATTTTGTATTATTTCATTATAAATGTGGATATGTACTTAGAATTATTTCTTGTATCATAGATTCAATTTGTAGTTATTATTGTTGTACTTTAGATATTTCATTATGTAAAGGTTGTTTATAGCATTGATTTTATTTTATCATGTATGAATATGTACTAATGTTAATTTATGGTGTTCACGTTGTGGGAGCACTATTTTTGTAGGTGTTGGATTCTCGTATGCTCTCCATCTCAAAGTGAGAAGATCGTACACACGTCCCCATGTGAAGCCAGATGTTGACCGCCTATTCAGCTAGGGGGTCAACTCATGTGTCGTGAAGTATACATCACCTGATGCAGATATCTTGAAGACAGTATTGGTTCTACGTGGGCATTTGATGCTCCAGCAAAATTTTTGTAAATGAAATTTCTGCACCCCTACGTGGGTTGATAATGTAATAAGTATACATGGATCATAGTTAGGTCAGGTACCTTGGGATGTTTTCATTGGGAGATTTCCTTTCACCGAGGGTTTTGTATCCTCAGATTGTCAATTGGGCTTTCGAGCCTGATTGACTTCCCATGAGTTTTTCCCTCCACACATGCAATAATTCCTCCAAAGTGGTGAACGACATTCTAATGGTCTCATCCTTTGGTAGCTATTGTTTAGGAATGTTGTAAATGACCATGCCAGACAGTGTAGAAAGTTTCGCGGAATTTCGTCGAGTCTAGATAGTTTTTTTTTAATTAATTAAATTTTTAATAATTTAATTAATTAAATGTTTTTTGAGCAAATATTGTAAAAACTGGGTCTTTGGACTTTTTATAGGGGTATTTGTGCTCAAAAGAAATGGAATATCACCCCCTACACCCATAGACCAAGTTTCAGCTCAGTCAGACGAAGTTTGCTATGCCTTTGTCCACTCAGAGTCAGAGTCAGTCAAAACAACAATTTTAATTGCTAAGGTGACATTACCAAAATGTCAAACTATTGTAATTTTTGAGTTATTGAGTGAGTGTGAAGGTGGTAAAGAGCAAATTAAACCCTCCTAACCTATCCAAACCCAACCCAACAACTTAACAACTTAAAACACCCCCTAGCCATACCCCCTCACCTCTCTAGCTCACGCCCTAGGGGGAAAAACGTCCCCCCTCACCTCAAACCTTAATGTTAACCCTTGATTTGTTGTGTGGGCCCCTCTCAAGTGAGGTGCGCCCCCCATAGACCGTTACCACATCAAAACCCTAACCCCTCACACTCTAACTCACCCAAACCTCACGCTCTCTTCCTAGCTTGCGCCCCCATGGAGGAAACACACTCCCTCCTTCACTCAAACCTTGACAACTCACCCAAACCATCAAATAGGCCCCTCTCTCTTACCTAGTGTGCCCTCCCTAACCTAAGAACTAATCCCTAGGTGGCCCACAACCTTACACCTCACCAATCCATGGCTAAAACCCTAACTGGGGCGCCCCACTCATTGAGATTTGCTCATTCGATGTGGATTTGACACTTGGAGTTCATGCAAGTGCCTTCACTTTGCCTCTTGAGGTATAAGTAGAACCCCTCCTCACCTATTTTCCTCAACTTTCTTTGAGCTAAAGTTATGCTACTGAAATCTTGCCTCACCCATCTTGCTCTTGCCATCTCACATTTCACTCATTTCTCTTGAGAGCATTGGAGCAATTAGTTGCTTCAAGGCTCTCCCATTTGGGTTCAATAATAAAAGCTT
>WSFP011468644.1:0-18041 GCA_009831015.1 Picea engelmannii | reverse complement strand
CTATTCAACCTTCTTGTTACCACTACTTTACCCATAATTAATTTCTTGTTGCAACCACTTTGACTAGAAAACTTTTTGTTACAACTACTTTACCCATAATTAATTTCTTGTTATAATCACTTTGACTACCAAACTTCTTGATGACTTTCTAGGATATTCTAGAATAATTGACTTCTTGATGACCTTCTAGGGGATCCTAGAATATTCTTGAGGGTCCTCCAACTTCACAAGGTCGTATCTCACTAATCATGAGGAACCACGTGACGTACCACATATCACCAGAAATGGCATGACGTTTATTATCCATATATGATAGTATTACCTACATATTCATTAATCTTCATGTATTTATTCCTTAATTTATTTTGGGTTCTTTAACCACACTTATGGGGCTACCATAATTTGGTATCGGACTTGCTTCAAGGGTTGAAATCAATGACAACGAATTGTCCAAATTAACTATCCAACAATATCCCCCTTTGGAATTGACCTCTTGACTTCTTGTTGACCTTTTCGGGGCTCCTAGAATATTCTTGAGGGTCCTCCAACTTCACAAGGCCATATCTTACTAACCTTGAGGAACCATGTGACATACCACATATTACCAAAAACGACATGAGTGTACTATCCATCTATGATAGTCTTCCCTACATATTCACTAATCTTCATATATTTATTCCTTAATTACTTTCGGGTTCCTTAACTACACTTCTAGGGCTACCAGAATTTGCTATCGGACCTGCTTCAAGGGTTAAAATCAATCTTCAAGATCAATCTCTAGGGGTTGACATCAATGACAACCAACTGTCCAACAATATCCCCCTTTGGCATTGATGGAAACACCAACATTGATGACAACACTTAGCCATGACCACGCTCATGCTCATGCTCCCTCGGTGAGCATCACTCCTCATCAATGTTTCTATCTCTCTCCCTTTGACATCAATGGAAAAGGGTATATCCCTTTGGTACTGCTCCCTCTATCTAAATTGTATCTGAACATTCTTTGTGTTTCTATGCTTTTGTTCCTTCTCTACATTTCCATGCCTCTAATTACTCTCTCTCCCCCTTTGAAAAAGGGTACTTCTCTCTGGGACTACTCTCCCTGTCTGAACTCTTCATGGAGATGATCCCCCTATCTATATGTCTCCCCTTGTCTGTATGTTGCTGACCTAATCTCTATCTCTGATTATTTCTCTTCCTTTGACTTATTTTCATAATGTCATGTAGATCCATGTAGGGATTCATGTATATGTTTCATTTCCTCTCTTCTAGTGTTGCTTATTGTCCATTGGTGCTTCATTGTGTAATTCATTGACATATATAAAAAGAAATCAAAGTTAAAGCATTTAAATGTTTCAATATCAATATCATCCAATTGTCTCTAAGTTAGTCTCTAAACCAATCTATCATGAACCCATGCTCTCATCCATTGTCATATATATGTCCACATCTGCTAAGTGTCTTATGAATCCCTCTTTTTCTATACGGTCCACAATGTCGACCCATCTGTCACTAAACTATCATGAAGTCTTCACGTCTACAACTATCATAACATATCAAATGTGTCCACTGGTCTTCTCCATCTGCAAACCAAGCTCTGCATGTTTGGAACAACCTGTATAAGTTCCAACTAACACATGTGTGGGAACACTACTTTCTCAATCGATCAATCTATCATTATGTACCTCTGCCATTGAACCATTCTAAAATTGTCTTTATCAAATATCTGTAACATCATTCTTAAAACTTATCAAAAAATAAATATATGATCTATAGAGATTATGCCTAGGCTCCCCCTATTCAATATTCATATTTACTAGGAGTCTCCAAGCTGAGTGGCTCAAAAAAATACTCACTCTGATGTGGAGTAATCTTCCTCTTCGTCGGTAGACTCATCATCCCTCTGAACTTTGATTTCTTTCTTTATTCCTGTGGATTGATTTTGTACTATAATTCCTTAAAGTACAATCTCTTGGGAAAGATCTTTATTCACCTACTCTTTATTTCTTTCTCACGCTACTACAAATATTGTGATCTTTGGGACCTATTATTTATTCACATGTTCTTCTTATTTTTAATTTCTTCTCACAACCTTCTTGTATCTAACATGTTCTTTTTTCCCTGTATGTTTGTCTTCATCTCATATTATTCCCAATCTTGAGAGTATGACTTATGGGTGTCCTTCATTCATCTGATCTTCCTTTACTTGTTCTTGTTTTCTTTTCCAAACCTTCTTATATCTGATATTAGTGTTATTTCTCAAGGAAGCATCCATCATACTTCTACAATCACAAGTTATGCGACCACAATTGTGGCATTTGTATCATTCAATATTGTGTGGGGCCACATAAGTATTTATTTTTTGAACATTTCTTTCATAAGCATTGCAATCTGCAACTTTATGTCCAAAGTTAGTACAATAAAAACAATGACCATAAAATAAATTTACATATCTGGAAGTGAATGGTGTAGTCCTTTTGAATTCTTTCCTTGGTTGATCATGATTGAATCTTCTTTGTGGATTGAATGTGGAGGGTCTTCTAGAAGATGTATCTTTATCAGTTTTCTTAGATTATGGTTGACCATTATTCCTTCCTTTGAGTACTTTTGCATAACTCTTGCTCTTTTCTTCATTCTTGTTTTCTAGAAACATGGAATGCTTCTCTTCATTCTCTATTGTTGAAGTGGATGTTTTTGTCTCTTCAACATTCTTACTAAGCTTGACAACTTTTACTCTCAACATGACAACTTCTTCTTCAATCTTCTCCACCTCTTCTTCTTTCTTCAACATCTGATTCCTCATGACTTCTTCTGTTTACTTTGCTTCTTCAAGTTTCATTTTCAAGGAGATGATTTCCTTTTCAAGTCTTCTCTCTTCTTGACCAAATTATGCTTCAAGCTTATTTAAATCCTCAGGTATTTCCTTGAGATGATCTGACAATATATTCTCTCTCTTTGCTTCTTCTTCCTTTTGTTCTACTTCTTTGGATTCCATGTATTGCTTCTTACTCTTGAGCATTTCTTAAATTTATTTAGCCTCTTTCAACTGATCATGTTAGCCTGTAATAATATGATGTACTTCTTCCAAGATTTGACGACTTTCCTTTAGCTTAATTAATTCTTCCTTGAGGAACTGGTTTTCCTTCTTTGCTTTACTTAATTGAGTGAAGACATAGTTAAATTATTCCTCAATATCCACTTCACTCTCTTCTTCTTCTAAGTCTGTCTGACATGATAAGCATATTTCTTCTTGTTCTGTACCTACATCTTTTTTAGCAGAGAGATTATGTAGCTTACCCCAAATTTCTTTAGTTGATGAACATTTTCCCACCTTTTCTTTTGTTGAATTACATAGTCCTTCTAGAATGAAATCTATTGTTAATTTGTTGTTCTTATTCAATTATTTCTTGTCTACAGTCTTCGATTTCTTTGTAGCATCATATCCTATCAAAAATTATTTCCAAATATCATATCCTTGTGCCTTTAAAAATGTTTTTATTCTGATATTCCACATTTCATACTTCTGATTGTTCTGACCATTAAACATTGGTACTCCATTCTTAGTACACTTCATGATCTACCTTCCATTGGTTAAATTTTTTTCTTGAAGGACCTGATCTGATACCAATTGTTGGAATACTGAGAGGGGGGTTGAATCAGTATGAGCACTTTATTCCACTTTTATCCACAATGTATGTTCTTTTAACTTATTCAACAATGTTTATTATTTCATCATCAATGTAGTATCTATGAATGCATTCAATATTTCATAAGCATCATAACATCAACAACATCACATCAAGTACAAAGTACACCAGAAGTTTACGTGGAAACCTAGTGTGGGAGAAAACCACATAATTGACTTATATGTTAGAAAAATTACATTGAAGGAAGCACCAACATCCAATTCTCCAGCTACAACTGGAAGGAGGATCCAAACCCCTATGTTATTTGGCTCAAACCAAAAGGTGGCTACAACCATGTAGTTCTCAGGCTCCAACTCCATGATTCTATGGCTCCAATTGAAAGGAGGCTACAACCCCCTTTCCTTTCCCCATCCAACTGCCCTGAAATATAAATGTAGACAACTTGTCACTAACACTTAATCAACTACTACCACTATCAACCTATCACTTTATAAAACCTGTCACTGTGTCCAACCTATCACAACATGTACCAACAACCTATCACAACATGTACCAAGAATCTCTCACATCAATCTCGTCAACCAAACTAGATCTAATCACACAGATCAACCAACAAGACAACTCTCTCAATCATATGCACAACATCACCCATATTTGCATCAACCTAAACCACTCACAAAAACTCATAACCAATATCAATATGTGCTTCTAATAATATTCCAAGACATGTATGCCACATCATTCATAAACCATGTTCCAATATCGCTACAAATATCTCCAACAAGATTACCAACAAGTGCCTCTAACCATGTACCAATCATGTGTCAATAACAACCCAAACTATGTCTCATCAAGATGTACCAACATCACCATATCATTTACCTTATGTATGTGCCAATTCATCAACTATATGTATCAACAATGTACTCAACATGTACCTTAACCAATACCAAATAGATACACCAAGATATCCAACAAAATTCCTCTAGCAATATATCATATTATCCATAAACCAAATGTCATAAACCCTCACATCAAACCATGTGCCAAAACCTCATGATTAGGTACCGTCAAGAATATACCACTCATAATCCAATAATATACCAAGACCACTAGCAAATGCCTCTCACAATGCACCACGAGATATATACCAAAAACAAACTCACCAAGACATGCCTCAAGCATGCTCCACAAAATCACCAACATGCAACTTCAAACTAAGCATATAAAAATACCTATGATCCTATAGTTGACCTGGTGTATCTGATCATAGACCTTCAGACCTTCCTATACTTCAGCAACAAGAGAATAGCATCTTCATCAAACTTTACCTTAGTCTCACGGGACTAGTTTTTGGATTAGTCAACAACCCTAAATTTCAACAAGAATAACTTCGTACATGTAATGAATAAAGGTTTGAAAATTGTACACAATATTATTCAATGTCTTCTCTACAATTCCTCCAAGTTTCACTACTTGGAACATCCCGGAATTGGAGTTATAGAAAAAATAATAGACCTTGTTGAATTCTGGATCATGCTAGAGAGTGAACTTGTAGAGCATACCACGCATGGAATATTTGATATCTCGATCTGAAAATTTCACACAACATACTATGCCTTGTAATATATCCAATTCATTTGGTCTCACTTAATTGGGATCTTCCATGAAAAAATTATTACTGTTTTACCCGAAACACTGGTTTAAAACTAGTTTGAGGACTAGTCAAAAGCTCTATCTTCCACAGAGTCTATCTCCCAAAATATAACGACCCAAAAGCTGAAATTTCTACCACATGCACCTTGATATGTGTCAACAATAGCCTCTAATTTTTTCTATCTGCATTATTCTAGAAAAAAAATTATTTCGAAAATGGTGAGATGACTTGTAAATAACATACCTTAGAACACATCATTAAAAGACTTCATTCTCCCTTGGATTTTCAGCCTTCTTTACTTCACCTTCCCTCTGAAATTCACCTCAGATATCCTTGGTTACCTTAGTCACTTATAGTATTCAATATTATCAATAGGTGATAATGGAAGTCTCTTGATATCTTATTTATACTTCCCAAGTAACTTCCTTTAGGGACAACTTGTAATTGTTGTACCTCTTCTCCTCAATCTAGGGCTAACCCACTTTCTTGTTGCAACTAACTTTTCTTGAATTATTCAAGTAATAAATATTTTGTTTCAACTACTTTATCCTTAATTAGTTTTTTGTTGCAACCATTTTACCCATAATTGATTAATTTCTTGTTCAACCAATTTGACTAGAAAAAAATTTATTACAACTACTTTACCCATAATTGATTTCTTGTTATAACCACTTTGACTAGAAAACTTCTTGATGACTTTCTAGGAGCTTCTAGAATAATTGACTTCGTGTTGACCTTCTAGGGGCTCCTAGAATATTCTTGGGGGTCATATCTCACTAACCGTGAGGAACCACGTAACATACCACATATCACCAGAAATGAAATGACCTATACTATCTATCTATGATAGTCTTCCCTACATATTCATTGGTATTCATGTATTTATTCCTTAATTACTTTCGGGATCCTTAACCACAGCTCTAGGGCTACCAGAATTTGCTACCAAACTTGCTTCAAGGGTTGAAATCGATCTACAATATCAATCTCTAAGGGTTGACATCAATGAAAACCAATTTTCTAGACCAATTTTCCAACAAGGAATTCGTGTGCATTTCCACGAACACGTGCATGTTCTTGTTGGGCCCAATAAAAGGGCTCGCGACGTGGATTTCGGCCATATTGACCACATGCCTCATGTTTTAGGAGATATTGAGTGAATTAAAAGGAGGGATTTTTCTCACGAAGTTTCCACAAGATCCTAACATCATCTCAGAGGCAAGCCAAGTATTTATTTGTGATTAATTTCTTGTTATTTTAATTTCTTAAACTATTTAATTGCATGTTTTTTATAATTTTTTAAATTAATTAAAAAAAACAACCTGATTTATATAAAATCCCTTATTAAATTGCAATAGAATAATTAATATGGAACCTGGACACAACCAAAACCCCACACAACCACATGAATGCATAGAAAACCCCAACCCACAACCAACAAACATAAACACATAAATTGATGAAGGGTTGATGTCTTTGAGATCAATTGTTCATGACTTAAGGAATACAAAAGATCCTAGTCAATTGTCATTGTCCACTTCATTGGTCGCCATTGTATCATACATTGCAAGGTCCCAAGGGAAATTAACCATTATTTCCAAATACATGGCTAGGATGTTTGACTATTATAGGACTATCATCGATAAAAACCAAGTCAGAGACTTGAACATTATGAAACAAGATTTGATGTCACTATTTGTTGATCCTAGAACTGGACTACAACCACTAGTAAAAAAGGGACATATTTGTATGGATTGGTGCATCCACCAACAATTTAAGGATAACCTGATGGATAGATGGTTCATGGTGTTCGACAAACCTCCCTGTAATAACAGGGAAGTGCCTCTATATTTCCTGAGGAAATTATGGGCATAATTTATTTTGGGTCATTATGTCAACTACTTTGACATTGGTGAATTCTAGGGGGTGGGTCTAGGGTTTTCACAGGACAAAGAAATTGTTAAGCATGACCCTATTCTAGGTCCTCTTCCTCCTAGGTGAAGGCCTAACCCCCCTACTCAGCATCTTCCCATTGTAGAAGGAATCCAACAGACACAATTATATATATCAATTATGACTGAGAGCCTGGTGCAGCATGGGAGTTTTATAGCATTATATCGACAAGAGGTTTCTATCGGTAACGTTGGTAGAGGGTTCAAACCTTCAACCCCTACAACAGATTTCATCTGGGAGATGGAACATGGACAAAGTGATCATTCATGTGAGACTCGTAGATTATCGAGTTGCAGGTAGACTTGTTATGGGCCGATGGAGACCAGTATACATCGGAGTTTCATGGAGGAGGTTAGTATCTTAACCATCTCTATGTTCTTCATGATTATATGTGTGTGTAGTATTTTTTGTATTTATTTCCATATCTTATTGTATGATGTTTTGCAGTTTCTACACCCCTATAGAAAACCCTCTATGTTAGTAGATGCATTAGTGTTGGTTTCCACCATTGATGCAGCAGAAGAGGCATCTTGTTCATTAGGTGTACCGCATACATCAGTATGTGTCACATTTGATAAATTCACCATAGTGATTTTTTTATTTTCTGGCATCCCCTAATATAATTTTCTTGTATTTCTACAGGTTGTGGTATCATACGATGACGATCCATGTCCACTTTGGATGGACAAGTCACCACCTTCACAGGTATCATGTGTTGAGTTAAATATTTTTTAAATCATAAATTCGTTATATTTTTTGGTTGAATTTTACTTTTTGTACTAATAAAATATTATAAATATGTATGGAGGTTGCTTCATCCATTGTTGGGTCATATATACCACCATTGTTTCATTCACCACCACTACTTACATTCCATGCATCATTTTTCTCCAGCTATAGGGCTAGTCCAATCCTTGGGAACCTTTTCCCGACTCTTGGGATACCTCTTTCTAGACAAAGGGTTTTGCAATCCCTCGTAAAATCCATGAGGGTTTATCACCACTCACCCCCAACAATGTTCATATCACATCCATCCATAGTGGTTTCACTCGTAGGCCACCCATCCCCACCATCTTTTCCATTGCATTCATCCATAGTGGATGCACTCATACGCCACCCACCCCCACCACCTTTTCCATCTGTGTCATCAACGGAGGTTGCCACAGTAGATGTTTCCTCATAGCAGGTTGTACATCCAAGCACTCCACCTGCCATCGACTCTCCACCATTTCCCAAGTTATTCATGGTGATATAATTTTTTGATGATCAATTTTTATGTATCATGAATGGAATTGATTTTATGCTTTTTTGTTTAAATTCCATGGTTTGATCCTTGTAACTGACATAGGATGGCATCGCTGACAGATTAGGGTCGTGAACGAGGGTAACACCCTCATGATTGTCAGTATCATATGTGGTGAGTTATCTTAGTTTGAATTACAAAGTATCACTTTGTAAGTGTATTAATTCATTGTGGAAAACCATTTATAAGAATTTTGTTTCTTTTTCCAATCTTTGGAATGACAAAAAATGCTTGAGCGCAAAACCACTCAAGGTGATTCTTTGAGTAAGAGAAGAAAGATCGATTTTCGGGATGCTCCTGATAGTTGCAAGGGCAGAAGTGGTCAGTGAGTGACCAATGAATGCCATTTTGTATCTAAGCCACCATATGGCACTTTTCCATGTTAGGGCACTTTCCACCATTTTGTATGTTGGGAACGTTGTGTCATTTTGTAAAAAATGTATAGTTGAGATGATGTTGAATATATATACATTTCATGGCACGTTTTTTTTATGAATTACATTGCTTGTTTATTTGATGTTGATGAACGTATGATCCTTAATTAGATTTGGGTAAACATGTGTCTTTTTTTTTTCTAGTTACATTCACGTGGAATCTATGGCTTACAAACCATTAATATTATCAATCCTTCTTGCTCCCTTTTTATATCACTTAAACCACTCAAATCAATATCTTGTAAAATTCAAGGTTAAATATATCAAACTTAGGTATATGCATATGCCCATATGATTTTATTACTAAAATCATCTGATACAAATGAAACATAGATATAAGTGAGACTTACTACAAGGGTTATGGGAGAACTTGATAAACTTCTAAAGATTTCAAAGAAAATTTTAAGGGCTAAATTTTGTCATTTGGCTATTTTTCCACTTAATGTATTAAAAAAAAACATTATTCACCAATTTCCATTTTCTCCAAGAATGTTAATGCCAAAAAACCATTTCAACTATAGAATACTAATGGAAACCTATATGAATGAATTTGCATCTTAATATGTTCATAATAATGTTGAAAAGTACAACCAAACAACTTTGTTATAAATTATATAAGAAAATGATACATTTTTTCCTTTAGCCATTTTCCTCTTAATCGTGTCATATTTGAAAACCACACTACATTGGGTCTTGTGACACCTAATTGACCTTGTATTTCCTTACCTTGCCTTGTCTTGACTTGTGTTCCTTACCTCATCTTTCCTTGACTATCCTTGTGAGTATGGTCTTACCTTACCATGTCATGCCTTTCATTGCCTTGTCATGTCTTGCCTTTCCTTGCCATGCCTTTCCATGTTTTTCCTTTTTATCTCTTTCCATGCCTTGATTTACCTTACCTTGACTTGCCTTGCCTTACCTTGACTTGCCTTGCCTTTTCTTGTCTTGCCTTGTCTTTCCTTTCCTTCCATGTCTTTCCATGCCATGTCTTGCCATGTCTTTCCTTGCCCTATTTTTCTTTTCCATGTCTTTCCAGGCCTTTCATTACCTTGCCTTGCCTTGCCTTTCCTTGCCATGCCTTCTCTTGTCTTTCCTTGTGTTATCTTGTCTTTTCATTCCTTGTCTTGTCGTTCCTTCCCTTGCCATTTTTTGACATGCCTTGCCTTGCCTTGTCTTATGCTTTGCCATGTCTTTCTTTTCCATGTCTTGCCTTGTCTTTCCTTTCCATGTCTCGTCATTCCTTATCTTTCCTTGTCTAGGCTTGTCGTGCCTTTCCTTGCCTTGCCATACCTTTCCTTACCATGTATTTCCTTTCCATGTGTTACATCGCCCTCCATCATTAGAAATAGGAGAACCCTTAGTCTCCCTCTTTTCTATGTCTAGTTTGGGTAGACTTGATACTTCCGAGTTTTGTTCCCATATTAAACAACAAAGGGTCTTTGTTATGTTGATATTGAAAGTACACTAAACATTATTTTTATGAAATAGGTTAATAATTTATACCTTCATATATATATACTTATAAACACTTTGTCATTAGCATCTCGAGAAAAAAACATATTCAATGTGAGCATGTGGTGCAAAAAGTGGAACATTCTAAGAATGACTATAGCCTCAAATATTAATTATATATCATGGGTGTTGGATTAGATGTTGTTTTGGATTACTAGTGGTGTATTTTGGTAGGTAACTACTCCAGTAACCATTGTGTGTAAGTTCTCTTTTTCCACCAACATGATCATGATGTGACTCTCAAAGGACTTGAGCCTAAGAGCATCCAAGATGTGGGCTCCAAACACATGTCCAAACTTTGTTTTAAATCCATCATTTGTATATACATTAATATTGGTAAGAGTAAACCCAATATTAGTAAAATTGGGCTCTAATCATCTTGAAGGATTGTCTTTTTAAAGTGAAGGATGTATGCAAACTACTATAGATATTATATCTCTGCTCGTTATTTTCCTTTCCATATCTAGCCTTGCATGTCCTTGCCTTGCCTTACCTTGTACACCCTTGTCTTTCCTTGCCTTTCCATGCATAGCCTTTCCTTGTCATGTATAGCCTTTCCTTCCCATGCCTTGTCTTTCCATGTCTTGCCTTTCCTTGCCTTGCATTTCCTTGCCAAACCTTGTTTAGGTCTGGGTCTAGGTATAGGTCTAGGTCTTGCCTTGCCTTGCCATGCCTTTTCTATGTCTAGGTATTTCCATGCCTTGTCTTGTCATGCCTTTTCTTGTCATGCCTTGCCTTGTATTGTCATGCCTTGCCTTTCCTCACCTTGCCTTTCCTTGGAAAGACATGTTGATAGGGTCTAGGTCTTTAAATGTCATGTCATGCCTTGACTTGCCATGTCTAGACTTGTCTTTCCTTTCCTTTCCATGTATATCCTTTCCTTGCCATGTCTTTCCTTGCCATGTATAGCCTTGCATTGCCTTTCCTTGCCTTGCCCTTCCATGCCTTGTGTTAGGGACCTAACCTCCCTAACCTTTCACGTAGGTAGAATAATATATTTTCCATGTAATAAAGGCTGACATTAGTTTATAAGGCCTATTTAATAACTGTGAACAAGTCAATTTAATAATACCTAATAGAATCTTTCACTTCTAGAAAGATATTCCGCTAGAAGGTCCTTTAGAAGATATAATTAGTAAAAATAAGAGTAGGAGGCATGAGAAGTCTTGTATTGATAATTCTTGTAATAGAAAACTACTCTACTGGAGGTTGCCCCCTTGAAGAGGCAAGTGAACATTGTTTCCTATCAATAAAGGTATTATTTTGGTGTTGTGGTTTCAGATATTGAGTTGCTTCGCTATTATTCTATGCAGTATTTCTATTTTCTACTATTATAATAGATATGGTACCTTACAAGTGGTATTAGAGCACTTTCCTTGGCAGGAATTGTGGGTTAAATTTTTTCAAGGTAGAGATGTATGTCGGCACCTTAAAACTACAAAGATATATCGTTCAATGCATAAATTGAAGGTCGGGGAAGAATACACGCAAGAAATACCATAGGTACTTAAGCTCACATTGTTTGACACCCTTGTAACCCATGTTGGCACCCCTTCGAGTGGTAGCGCATCAGATGGCACATGTATACGGACTAGCCTAGGTATCCCAAACCCTCCATAGATCAAATGATCCACTACCTGATTTTTATAGTTCCACCGAGAAAAAAACTCGAAAAGATACTCTCTAGTACCTGGGTCATCGAGTAGTATGGCTAAGGGTATGGTCTAACCTTCGTAGTCGGTGCCCTGAGATATTGGTTCGAGTACTATTGTTTGACCCCGCACATATATAAGAGAGCTATAGCACAGGGAAAACCCTTGTCTGTAAAAACGCTAAGAACCCTAACCATTTGGACAAAATCAGAGTAGAAAAGGAATTGACAAGATCTATTGTCGTGCAACCTTGACTCCTACATTCGGGTTGAAAATTTATTACACGTTTCTTCCTATTAAGAATTTGGACATTTCTCCATTGCAATATCATTCAGATTGGAGTATAAATCCACAGGAGTAAAACAAAATAGAGTATAGTGGCCTCGTTGGCACCCTTATTCAGTAACTATCCCATTGGATTCCTCTCCTCTCCCTGATCGCAGTGGTACCTCTCATTTTTAATCCTTTTTTTTCAGTGGACCTGACCCCCTTCCCGATGTCCTTATTTTACACTTATCCCATTGTATCCCCCTTTTCTACCTGATCTTTGTGGTACTTACCACTTATAAGTCCTTTTTTTCTATGGTCACACCCACCCATTTCCCCTTACAGGCACCCCTCATATCCAAATGGCCAACACTCGCAAACAGGACCTGCAAGTTTCCATCACTCAGAACAAGAAGTCCCTTCAGCACATGACTTCTTATATTGCTTCCACCAATTCCCTCCTTGCAAAATTCCAGGACCAATTCCAACAACAATTTGATGCCATGGATGCCAAATTCATAGGTGAATTTGTCACCCTCAAGTATGTTTTTGACCAGTTGTTGAACTACCCCCAAGGCCCTTCCTCCTTGGAACAATTGTCCCCCTTAGATGGTGTTGACTCCTCCCATTATATGATATTTCAATCTCACTCATTTCATCGTGACCCCCATATTCCCAGAGTTGAGGTCAATAAATTTGATGGCTCCAACCCCATGAGTTGGGTCACTCAAATGGATCATTATTTCTCTTTGCATGGCATTACCAATGAGTTGTCCAAACTTCATTATGTTTTTCTCTATCTAGATCTTGAACACTGGAAATGGTGGAAATGGCATAAAAATGCACACTGGGGGTATGTTGTGTGGACCCAGTTTGTTGCAAAGCTCTATGAACGCTTTGACACTCACACCCACTATTTAGGTCGTTTCACCAAGTTGAAACGGTCAGGAACAGTGGAATACTTTATCATTTCCTTTGAGCATTTGGCCTTCAGAATAGAGGGAATGACAGATGCCTTCTTTCAGGAATACTTTGGCCTTCATAACAGATGGCATGACAAGTCCTCATGGATTACCCTCAGAATTAGTTGGAAGATATTAAACATTCCAAAGAAGCACAACAAGTTTTTTTCCCAGAACAAAAAACCCTCTTTTCTTCCTCGCCCTTGGCCCACCAATCATATACCCTTGTCACTCCCCTCAAGGTCTAGAAATTAACTGAGGCAGAAATGGTTGAACTCCAACTCAAGGGTATTTTCTATAATTTTGATGAAAAATATTTTCCTGGGCACAAGTGTAAGGAAAAAAATCTTTTTATGTCCATTTCAGAGGATGTTGTTGAAGAGGAAGCTGCAGATCCCCCTATTGAAGAGATACCCCCTCACGATGCTACTACTCATCCTACTAACCCACCAGAATTTGAACCGATGATTTCACTGCATGCCCTCACTAGCTTCTCTGCTTCCCAAACCCTTAAGCTCATTAGCTATATTAAGCATAGGAAATCCATCATCCTTGTTGATAGTGGAAGCACCCATAATTTTATTGATCGTCACATTACCCAGGAAATCAATTGTTATATTAGTGTTGTCAACAATTTTCAAATCATGATCGCCAATGGTGGTTCCATGAATTGTGAAGGGCGTTGTGAAAATGTACATCTTCAAATTGGGCAGTACCACCTGAAATATCATATGTTTTCCATCGACAAGGGTGGTTGTGACATTTTTCTAGGTGTTGAATGGTTACGCACTATGGGCCCTATTCTCATGGATTTTAAGGAATTAACCATGCAATTCCAATAGGAGGGACAACAATATCAATTCTAAAAAATCACAACAGGTTCCACTGAGATCATTAGTTCTCGTCGAATGGAAATGCTTCTCAAAAAAGGTCATTCAGGTATTATTTCCCAACTCCATTCCATTCAAGCAGTTGAGACACCCTTCATGCATCCTAACCTTTAATCTATCATATCCAAACACCACGTTGTTTTTTTCACTACCCAGGGACTTCCCCCTTCCCATGGCATTCATGATCATTCCATTCCCCTTGTCCATGGCAGTCTTCCTCCCAATTTTTTCCCTTATCGTCATCCCTTTTCCCAAAAGAATGAAATTGAGAAATCGTGCAACAATTGCTCGAAACAGGTGTTATCCGTCCTAGTACCATCCCCTATTCTTCTCTTGTGGTAATGGTACTCAAGAAAAAAGGTACTTGGCACATGTGTCTAGACTTTTGTGCCCTCAATAAACTCGCCATCAAAGAAAAGTTTCCCATTCTTGTAATTGATGATATCTTGGACGAATTGAGTGGTGCTTAGTACTTTACCAAACTTGATCTTTGTTCTGGATACCACCATATACATATGAAAGAATAAGACATTCCCAAGACTACCTTTAGAACTCGTGAGGGTCACTATGAGTTCTTCGTCATTCCCTTTGGCCTGTGTAATTCCCCCTCCATCTTCCAAAGTCTCATAAATCATATATTTTGCCCTTTTATCCATCATTTTGTCTTAGTTTTATTTGATGATATTCTCATCTATAGTAAAACTTGGACATCCCATCTCTCCCATGTGGATCAAGTTCTCCATCTACACTCTTAGCACCAATGTTTCCTCAAACAATCTAAATGTGCCTTTGGAGCCTCAGAAGTGAAGTACCTGGGTCATATTGTTGGCAAGGATGGTGTACAGGTGGATCCTAAGAAAATTAAAGCTATGTAGGATTGGCCTCACCTTAAAACTCTTAAGAGATTGTGTGGATTTATGGGTTTAACAGGTTATTATAGCAAGTTTGTTAAGAATTATTGAAAATGTGTAGCACATCTCACTTCTCTCCTTAAAAAGAATGCCTTCACTTGGACTCTAGCAGTTGATCAATAATTCCATGACTTGAAAGAGGCTATGTGCATGACGACAGTCCTGGCACTTCCAGACTTCACCAAGACTTTTGTCCCAAGATGTGATGCTTCAGGAAAAGGAATTGGGGCATTCCTCATGCAAGAGGGTTGGTCTTTTGCCTTCACCAGCAAAAAACTTTCAAATAGACATTTAGTCCAATCAATCTCTGAAAAGGAAATGTTATCTATTATGCATGTCGTGGATATATGGCGTCCTTATCTATTGGGGAAACGCTTCCAAATTAAAATTGATCACCAGAGCCTCAAGTATTTTCTGGAACAAAGAATTTCATCCTCGTAGCAACAAAAATGGGTAACCAAGCTATTTGGCTATGATTACGAGATCATTTACAAGAAGGGAAAATAAAATGTGGTCATTGACGCTCTTTCCTGAAAATATGAAGAAGAAGGGTCCCATATTTTTCTCTCCTTTGTTGTACTCGATTAGCTCCAAGCTGCTCGCCATAATGTTTACAAGATCCCAAAATATCTCGCCTGATCCAACAATTGCAAGACAGTTATCCTTCTTCTTTAGGGTACTCTTTACACAATAATGAGATTCATTATAAAGTCTATCTATATTTAAGAAAACGATCGCAACTTAAATCTATGGTGCTTTCTAAGCTTCATGCTTCACGCACAGTTGGGCATTCAGGGTTTACTAAAACCTATGAAAGGGTCAAACGTTCTTTTTGTAGGATGTTATGAAACTTGACGTATGCACCTTTGTGGCTGAATGTGATGTATGTCAATTCAACAAGGGAGAAATAGTCAAAGAATCAGGCATACTTCAACCCCTTCCAATTTCCCCTTCTATTTGGCGAGATATTTCTACTTATTTCATTGTGGGCTTACCTAAATCTGGAAATAAGACAGTCATCATGGTGGTGGTTGATTTTATTTCTAAATATGCTCATTTATGTGCTCTGCAACATCCCTTCATTGCATCCACAGTGGATAAATTTTTCATGGATAATATCTTCAAACTTCATGGTATTCCACATTCTATTTCTTTGATAGGGATCCCACGTTCACCAGCAATTTTTGGCAAGAATTTTTCAAGATACAGGGGAAAAAATTACATCTCAAAACCCCCTATCAACCCAGACTGATGGCCAAACTGAAATTGTCAACAAGTGTTTGGAAACATATTTAAGGTGTTTTGCATCTGACCGACAACATCAGTGGGCTCAGTGGTTACCACTAGTTGAATGGCGGTACAACACATCTTACCATACAGCTACTCGCATGACTCCTTTTGAAGTTGTATATGGAAAAAATCCATCATTGGTTCTCTCATACATGCCAGGTGTCTCAAAGGTTCAAGAGGTTGACAAAAATCTTACAGTACGTGAGGCCATTCTCCGTACCCTCAAAGACAATCTGGTGATGGCTCAAAATCGCATGAAGGGGACCAAGTGTTTCTTCGTCCACAACGTTATAAGCAGACTTCACTCAAAGCTGAACATTGTCATAATATTTCTCCCAAATTTTATGGTCCTTGTGACATTCTCAAGCGTGTGGGACTAGTCGCCTACCAGTTAGATCTACCCGGGGATTCTAAGATCCATCTTGTTTCTCATGTCTCATCCTTAAAGAAGGTGATTGGAACTAAGTGCCAAACTCAAACTTGTCTCCTTGAGTTGGATGAAGAAGGTTCCATTTGGTTACAGCCCCAGGAAGTCTTGGACCAATGTGAGCATCGTCTCCATCGGCGCACCATCCAATAAGTGTTAGTGCAGTGGACAGATACAACTCCATAAGATGCCACCTGGGAGCCCGCTACCATTCTACAACAATTTCCTCATCTCAAGCCTTGAGGACAAGGTTGTTTTTCAAGGGGGAGGGCATGTTAGGGACCTAACCTCCCTATCCCCTCATGTAGGTAGAATAATATATTTTCCATGTAAGAAAGGCCGACATTAGTTTATAAGGCCTATTTAATAAATGTGAACAAGCCAATTTAAGAAGACCTAATAGAAGCTTCCTCTTCTAGAAAGATCGCCTGCTATAAGGTTCTTTAGAAGATATAATTAGTATAAATACGAGTAGGAGGCATGAGAAGTATTGTCTTGAGAATTATTGCAATAGAGTGTTGTTCTATTGGAGGTTACCCCCTCGAAGAGGCAAGTGAACATTTTTTCTTATCAATAAAGGTATTATTTTGGTGTTGTGGTTTCATATATTGTGTTGTTCTGTTGTTATTCTCTGCAGTATTTGTGTTTTATTCTATTATAATATATATGGTACCTTACACCTTGCCTTCCCATGTCTTGCCTTGCCTTGCCTTGCCTTGTATTTGCAATGATGTAATATATGAAATCAAAATTAAAACAACATTCATTCGCTATCCAATGTCCTCAAATGAACTCAGAGTTTGTTCTTGCAACTTGAATCATCATAAGCCCATTATGTTTATGAAATGAATCATGAATATGAGTAAAAGAATGCAAATTTATGATTTCATCACATAAGTACTTAACGATCCACAATGTGAGAATGTATATGTGAAATATGTGTGACAGAATAAAAAAATTAGGTTCAGAATTTCATTTTCCAACAATCTTTAAAAGTTATTATTCCACCACATGAAGTATCATGTACCAAACTTGCTCATCATTATCCCAAAAAGGAAAACCTATGAAGTTGTAAAATTAAAATAACTAGAACATGACCGTGACTTATACCATGACCTAGACCTAGACCTAGACCT
>WSFP011468643.1:0-18041 GCA_009831015.1 Picea engelmannii | reverse complement strand
AATACATGCTCCTTGTTTACTGTTTAAGCATAGTTCCAGAACTAAGTTATATATCTGCTGTTACAGATCTGTTGTTATAGATCTGCTGTTATAGATCTGCTGTTACATTAAGAGAGCTTTTCATTACTGCTTAAGATCTGAGATTTATATGATCTGAGTTTTCTGCTTCTACAGTTACTGTCTAGATCTATCTTTTTATATGCTGTTATCTCTGTTTATGTTCCAGATCTAAGTTGGTTTAGCATTGAAATTAAAAAGTGACCACTGTCTAGTATTTTACCCTAAAATCTGGGCAAGAAACCACATACGATTGTTGGTGACGCTATAGCCATCTCTGTATTTGTAGCCTCCCTGCATTAAAAGCATGACACAATGAGCCGATGATCTTATCGAGAACATAGCCGGGTAAGAAAACACATACGGTTGTTGGTGATGTTGTAGCCATCTTTGTATTTGTAGTCGTGATGGATAACTCTGGTGATGTCAAAAGCATGTTTCTGGGTAGAGATAGGGACATTGTTGTCTGGTCTGAGAAGCTCCCAATTTAATTCTTTGATTAAGTCATTGACCATGGCATGGATATGATTGACAACATCTTCCTCTCCATGATTCTCTTTCATATAACATGATATACACGAAGCTTCTTCTCCACGAACCTTGTCTGCCTGCATTTGCCATGCCAATGTCAGCATCATCAATCGTACTCTCGAAATCAATCGAGCAATGCAATGAACTAGGTCGTACCTCGTAACAATGAGTGTCGCCTATAAGTCGAAGGATGCCAGATGCTAAGCTATTGATCATCAATGGAAAGTCAATTTCCTGTAGGATGCGGTGAGGAAGTGGAATGTCAAACGTGATGATAGGTTGCAATTTGGATATGTGATAACTCGACGTAGGCTAAAGGGCCAACGATATGCACCTTTTTGGTTGGCTCTTTTTTCGACATCTTCCACCGATTACGGTCATCCATATTTCTGGGACTCTATTCCTCGAAACAATGTCATACCACTGTTGTTTCCACCTCCGTTTGAGCGATGACGTTGACATGGATGTTGGTACATGCAGTCTGCAGGGGTACCTAGTTCACTCCTCGCCTATTTCAAATCAATTTTTACCTCCCATGCAGATGCTCTCATTCCTCTTCACTAGTTGGATACTTGTTAGCACAAAGTTCCACCATCCAATTGAGCCGATAAACCTGTTATAACAACGATGAAAACTTGGTTAATTCAAGGAGAAAAGCCCCAAATTGTCATGGGCTAGACTCCTCACTGTTTGGGCTAGTTCTTGCTAGCCTTTGAGGGGAGTCCCTAATGTGATTTTCCGCTGTCCTAAGTTTGATTTTCTGCATTTAATGACAAAAACAACTGTTATGTTTTGTTTTTGGACAACGTGGTAAAACTGTTCAAAATAACGGGGAAAAATAATTTGTTTGCTTGGAGGGATCCTGTAGGGTTAGCACATGAAATATAGACGAGAAATAAAGAATTAAACTACTCAAAAGATCAATGAAAATCACAATAAATAGTAAGAAAACAACTAATCTAATTGCAAAATTCACAAAATACCATCAAGAAATAAGGTTAGAACACAAACACACAATTTCTTTATTGATATGTTTGCAAGAGGGTTGGTTGTGCCACGATTGACAAGTCAACAACAAATACAATGATCACTTTGCTCAAAGAAGAATAACTAGACTAAGAACGAGAGAGAAGAATGAAAGAAATAAAGTATACTAGCTGCTGCAATATTCGACCAATAACCAATGAATACCATCCAATATATAGGAGAGGAGTGTGGATAAAATAAGAGTTAATGCGCATGGGGGAAGAAGTGCGAGTGAAAAATTTAGGAATTAATGCGCATGAGGGAATAAGTGCGAGTGAAAAATTTAGGAATTAATGCGCATGAGGGAATAAGTGTGAGTGAGTAATGCGCATGGTGAGTTAAAGGATCACACATGTGAGAGTGTGAGGGATAGTTAAGTGAAGGAGTGGCGCATGTGTGAGGATAAGAGGGATAGTTAAGTGAAGGAGTGGTGCAAGTGTGAGGATAAGAGGGAGTTAATATATGAAAATTGAGATAATGGTGAGTGAAGTGAGGGATAAAGCGAGTTAAGTAAGGGAAATGATAAGTTAAGTGAAGGTAAGAGTGAGTTGAGTGTTTAGTTAACTAAAACATTTCAACACACACCAATTATGCATGCACTAGCCAAGGAAGAGGAATTCACCCTATTTTTAGGGATTTTGCTAAATTTTAGGAAATTAGTGTTTAAAAACAATTTAAGGGGAATTTTGGGAAATTAATGCATGGAAACTGAGAATATGGAAAGTGAGAGGAATAAAGTGAGAAAAATTAGCCTCGAGTGGCTAAACTTTCTACAAGAAATGCCACCTCACCCATGCCCCACTTTTTTAGCTTAATTATTTTTTCATTAAGTGCATAATCATTGGGAAATGTGGCCCTTGGTCCATGATGCCATGTAGATGTTACATCACCTTGATACTTTGCCACATGTCTGAATATGAGCTTGCCACTTGTCACTACTGGAGATGACGATGATTGCTAAATATAGAAATTTCCAAAATAGCCATTTGGTCCAAAAAATTTGAAACTTGTCGAAATTGACCCAAACTCTCCCCAAATGCTCAAAATGACTAGGAGACCACCACCATGTGTCTACTGCTAAAAATAGAAAGTCATCACATGTCCATGATATTATACTCATTGGATTTGATTTTCTGCAAGAAATCCAAATTGACATGTGAGCCTTGGTGTTCAACCTGCTAAAAATAGAAATTTGGGACAAATCATCCCGGAAAAGGTCCAAAAGACAAGGATCCGTAATATGTGCCCAAAATCAAAATTTGGGGCCTGGAGCTCAAACTGCTAAAAATAGAAAGTTCTTGCATATCACTAGGAAAAGTGTTATCGAGCCTAGAATCATGCAAGGACCATCCCTGTATGCTCAAAACTGCTCCAAATTGTCCAGTGATTCACTCAAATCGTGTCTCCTAAAAAGTAGGGACACCTGCTGTATGTAGACATCTCTCTCAAATGCAAAGGAAAACAAGCTCGCTCTAACTTTGAACAAAACAGCCATGTACCGATCATATACTTGTCTCTGATGGGAGCCAACCTCTGCTAACCACAAGTGCTATCCTCTGGGAGAATCTCAAAATGCCAGCCAAAATAGAGCATGCTCGCTCTTAATCCTCAAGATTTTCAAGGGTGAAAATCTAGGGGTTAACAATATCCCAAAGCTAAACTTCCTAAAAGCGCAGCTGCAACTCGAACTTCTGCGGCAATTGAAACAGGTGATCAAGTAGGACGTCGATCTGGTTATCGTAGCTCTCTTGGGTGTTAATTCCGTGATGTTACTCCGCAGTTATACACATGGGCTGAATTCCTTCATTGGGCTTCAACCAGAGTTGGAATTGAATTCGTGCATGTTGCTGGCAATGGCGATGGTCAGTGGTTTCAATTTAAAATTTGTGTATTGACAGAAGCAGAGAGTAATCATACCAAACAACGAGGTTACCGGAAGCCTGCAACTTTCTGTTATTATTCTTTGAAGACATGTAACACTGCAACTTTTGGCTGTGGCATTATTTCATGTGACAGATCGAGATGGCAAGAAGCTAACAGACGAAGGTGTAGGGTATATTCATAAGGTATTGATAGTTTTTCATTGACCTAGTCCAGAAAATTAGGTCTATTTTTGCCATCTGGTTTTAAAGCTAATTTTAATCTCTATCAGCTTCTGACTCTGGATATTTGTTCTCGTTGCAGTCACTGGGAACGAATGCCTGTTTCTTACTCTCTGAGAAAATCTGTGGGGTTGAAGCATGTATCAGAGCATATGGAGATTGAGTTAACAGGAACCGATTGGCTGGGCCTGCTCTCTGAAGTATTTGCTGTACTTGTAGATCTCAAGTGTAATGTTGTAGGGGTGTATGGACCCATAACATGAGGGTTGCCTCTGTGGTGTATGTTACTGATGAGGCCACAGGTGCTGAGTTGTTATGCAATGCTTTGAGAGGGAATAATGATATAAGAGGCACAAAGACGGTTATTTCTATGGGTGTTAGACATACTGAAAGACAACTTCATCAAATCATGTTTGCTGATCAAGACTATGAAAGGGTCAGGCCGATTGGGATCTGCAGAAGATAGATTTAGACCTTTAGTGACTGTATAAAACTGTATAGAGAAAGATTATCCAGTGGTTAGCATTTGGTGTAAAGATAGACCAAAGCTTCTATTTTATACTGTAAGCACATTAACTGACATGGACTATGTTGTTTTTCATGGACAATCAATGCTACAGGGCCAAAGGCATATCAGGTATGGAATAAAGATCAATTCTTTTGAACAATTTGCCCAATCTCATCCTCAATTTGAAAGGCCTATAATGTTTACACCATTTTTTGCTTCATTTGTTTTAGCACCTGCTCCCTTCGAACTTAAAACTGTTCTTTACACTAGTGACTACTTTCGTTTGGTTTTGAAGGAATACTACATAAGACATATCGATAGATTCCCTGTTAATTCAGAAGCAGAGAGGCAGCGTGTGATCCAATGTTTAGAGGCAGATATAGAAATAAGAGTCTCCGAGGTATGTACTGTCTTTTGGTTTAAAGTTAGTTTTTTTTTGTTAGCAATTACAGAAATAGAAAGTTTGCGGTTAAAACAAATATATGATTTCTTGGAATATCAGCGACCTATTTTTGTCTCTGCAGTACTGATCATATTTCCTATGCTCTGGGACATTTTTTGTGTAAGATAAGAAATATCGGTTTGCTAATTTTTTATGTTCAACCTGGTCATTGCAGGGATTGAGACTTGAACTATGCACTAGTGACAGGCCTGGCCTTTTATCAGATGTGACCCATATATTTCATGAAAATGGTTTGTCAGTTACTAGAGCAGAAGTGACCACCAGAGGAAAGGCTGTCAATGCATTTTATGTTATTGATGCAGCAGGAAATCCTGTTGATTCCAAAATAGTTGAGGCAGTCGTTGAGAAATCGGGTAAGCAGTATTGCAAGTTAAAGAAAATTCCCCTTGTGTTGAATCTCTTCCACGAGAGACTGCTGTGATGTTTCTGTTTAGTAACCTTTTCAGTTCCAAATCTCTGTAAAATCTTGGATTGATAAATTCCTCGTAAATGCTGTATATATATATGTTTCTGTATATCAGGAGAAAAAGGGTCTTTAGTTCTAGCCAAGAGCTTCCTAACAGGTGCCACTACCATGGTTTAAAAGATCTATTCAGCAGGCACTTCCTCCTCGCTCCAACATATTTGGCTTCTAATTATCCCTACAAGAATGTTAACCAGTATAATTCTTCTTAACGATTCTGGTATTGGCATGTGGGTTAAGAGTGGACATAGTGTTCAAATAGTTCTCTGATGTATATATTATACTAGCTTGCAACATGACACCTCAATACAAGGTTAGCAAGTGAGAGGATGTTGAAAAGGGCAATTAGTCATGGCTTGACTCTATAACCGTGTGTACAATGATGAAAAAAATACTGTGCACTTGAATATGAGTGCATATATTGTATACAAAGTTCTCTTCATTCTTCACAGGAATACAACTGTCAATGTTTGCATAGTGAGTGTAACAAATGTTTCTTCTTGGCCAATGTAATTAAGCATATTTTTTTGTAGTGAGAGACTTATATTTCATAATTTTTTGTAGTTCCAAAAGTGATTGTTTTTTATGATTTGTTTCAAGCTGTGATCGGTGTTTTATTGAGTCAGATTGTATTTTATAGTTGTTCTGGAATCATTTCTGAGTAACTGTAAAAGTTTTGTTTCAGTTTTTGGATTAGGCCTTACAATGGTTGCTTTGCTTATTGTAAATTATGCTGCATATGATTGTCAAGTTAGTCTAAGCATAATGTGTTCTAGAAATTCCTGTGGTTTTAACAAGTTTGTGATTGGCATGATTTGGTTACAACGTGTCTTTCTCATTCTCACTTGCACCTCTATGTGAGACACGGTTTTAGAAAGCGGTGGACTTATAACTAATTTTGTTTACCAATTAAAAATTTATTAAAACTTCACAGGACTTGCGAGTGATGACTTACAGGTGTCAGGAAATGATATAATGTATACACAATTGCCTAACAGTGGTTCATACAAAGACATGGCTGGATTCCAAGAAAATGCCTAATATGAAGGGTGGAATGAACACATATATATCTATGAGAGGGATCATTTCATTATGACACCAGTGACTGTGTTTTGAAGCCATCTAGATTAATGTTCAATGTTTGTTTCTTCGATGCCCCAAGAGAAGCATGAAAATAGTTTGTATTTCCATGCGAGGATTATATTGGAGGCTGTTGTCCAGAATAAAGACTGGCCATTCTTCATACAAAGACATGCCTTGATGTCCAGGAAAGACATAATACGAAGGGGGAAATAACACATGTAATTATAAGAAGGATCATTTGAATATGAGACTAGTTTCTGTTCTAAAGCCATCTAGAATAATGTTTAGGGTTGTTTCTTCGATGCCCCAAGAGCAGCTTGAAAATGGTCGGTATTTCCAGGTACAAAGGATTGTAAAGGAAGTTGTTGTATAGAATATATGCAGTCATGTTTTTTGATAAATACGAACAATCTTGAAAAGTTTGACACAATATAGTGGTAATATAGTCGAACCAAGGATGTGAAATACAAGTTAATCATTGCTAAATTCTCATACAAGTAATTTCTTCTACGTTGTCGATCAGAGGAAATGAGTAACACTGGCAATTCAACATGTTCATATTGGTGGATTGTTACCATGGACTAATCTCAAGCCTCCAGTGGTGTATATAAACTAAATATCACAAGGTTTATCAAAGATGTCAAGTATCTCATCATAAGAGTCTAATATGAGATTGCAATGGAGTGGTTGAACAACACAGTGGAGAAAATATCTGGATGCACATCTAAAAGTCTTTTGTACTTCAGCAATCATTCTATTTTAATTATTGAAAATATATTATCTAATAGCACAGATCCATGTTAACCTCATATTTATTTAGCACCAAGAGGGATCAAAACTCAATTAACTCCCAACATTTCGGTCCTCTCCCAACCACTTCTCAATTATAGCAATTTTGGAGCTCAAATCGGGCAATTACGATTTTGTATTGCTGTAATACTGAATTTCTTTGCTGAGATTGTATGATGTGGGTGGCCTTGTGGTTTTGGATAATTCTGAATCTATCTGTGTGCTATTTTCAGCAGCCAATTTCATTGATTTCAATTTGTTTGAGGCTGGATTTGGCTTATGCCTAGCAGAAAAATCATCCAAAACATTGGTTCATTATCCTACTCCATTAATAATAAATCCAGGGTTAAGATGGATCTATGCTAGTTGTCAAACACTATCATACCAACAACTGTACTGCGTATTTTAACACCGATTCCACATTGTTGGTGTACCCACCGATTCAAAATTTTGTTTGAAACTGGTCTGAATATTGACTGATTTGCATTGTTATTCCACTTGGAGTTTCTACTAGAGATTCCAACAACACATAAACTGGATTTCAATGCAACTCACTGCGGAATTTGCAATCTGCATAAAAAGAGATCTGGTTTCTATGACCATTTATCAAATTCATCCATGCATTCAACATTTAACACTCACTTGTATAACAGTGCAGAATTGAGAACAATCTAGGCATAATGTTTACTATACATAGTATGATACAACATGCATACTAAATTCCTAATTTAACAATATAATATAAGATATTATAAAAACCTCGGGGTAGAATGTATTAACAACAAAACAATTTCCTTTTTATCATGTTGTGCTTATGGAAACTCATTGTGTAGCACCGATTTTCCTCCCACTAATGAGTACTCATGGATACCACCACAAGGCAGGGTACGATGCAACAAATGCGAACTCTTCTTATCGGGACTCCCCTCAAGGATAACCTATCCTTGGTGCTGCATGACTCATCTACAATGCATCTCAATAATTCAGATTTTTGTAGGTTCTCTAACACCACTCTATCAGCGTATGGGTATCTTCTCTTTGGTCACTCCCTAATTTGGGCATTTCACCCTCAATGCATACACTAGCTCTGGAGTCCTTTACAACTAGAGCATAATTATACCAAGAATATCCTAGACCGCTGATTATATCTTTGAGAGACTTGGTACAATAGTGCACTGTTCAAAATTCTACAACTAAGGCACTTGCAAATTTCAGGCAACCATTGGCACCATTAGAGTAGATATCTAACCTGGTTTTACTCTATGGCTGTAATTCCCTCTCAGTTTGAGCTCCCGACAATGCAATCATTCTCTTTCTAATAATTGCATAATTGATGCTTCCATAACAACTCATATCTTGAGCAAATTTTCGTTAAAGAAAAGTGTTGAATTTAAAGCAGTTGCAAGAGCCATTCTCTGGGAGGATAGTAAAGACCCTAGTTGAGATCTAGGGCCCCCCAGTGCATTCCTGGGGATTTGGTCTGGGACCAAACAGTCAGAGCCATGGAAAAAGACCCTTGTAAGGGCCCTCAATAGATGACTGGGGTTCTTGGTCTGGGACCAAGCAACAAAAGACCCTTGTAAGGGCCTCCACTAGATGACTGGGATTCTTGGTCTGGGACCAAGCAACAAAAGACCCTTGTAAGGGACCCCAGTAGATGACTGGGGTTCTTGGTCTGGGACCAAGCAATTAAAGTCCCTAGATATGTCTAGGGCCCTTGGATATGTTTCTGGGTACCAATTGTTGGGACATGGGTTGATCCTTGGTCTTGTACCTTGGTGGATAAGACCTTAGAAATGTTCTGGGGCAACTTGGTCCTTGATTAGGTGTTTGTTGGTGTATGACCCTCCTTTGAAGGTGGGCATGATCACATGAGGGATGTATCCCATATGCAGTGATGATAAAGTTGATTAGTTATCTTGAGAAGTATATGGACATGTGTAAATCTCTCTTAAACCCACCACCCTTGTTTTGTTTGTTTTGGGCTTGAGTTTGCTTGGGGGTTTTGTATTTTGTCTTCGGGGTTAATATAAGAAATATTAATTTAATAATATTTCTTTTATCCTAAACCCTACCCAAAAGTATAAATAAGAACCCCTCTCCCTCCTCTCATACACTCATCTTTTCTTTTCATATTGGTGGATTGCTTCTTTATGGTCTGCGGCCTCCTTGTAACAGTCTTTGGCCTCCTAATAACAATCAACGACCCTTGTGACAGTGTGTGGCTCCTTTGAGGAAGCTTGCGACCACCTTTGTGGTAGTGAACAACCTTCTTGTGATAGGTTTCTTCCTCTTCATCTTGCTGCCAGGTGTTGTTTGAGTTTTTGCTACTGTGTGGAAGATCAGGCTGCCCTTTTCTCTGGTGGGAATGATGCGATTGCTTCTTACCTTGTTTGTCACTTGCTAGTCGTCTTCTTTCATCAACAAAACCCTCTTTGAAGGCTGCTGTCCCCTGGATCTGTATTGTTGAGGGCTGTAGCATCGTGGTAAGGTGGCAGAACCTTTACTTCAGGTAGTCGTCCCACCTTTCTGGCAACCACTCTTGTGTGTGAGGGTTTGTAGGGTTTTGAGTATTTTAGGGTGAAGGTTTTGATCAGTCCTATAGTTCTCTTAATGAGTGATCTGACCCTAGAGGCAGATCCATGACTCTAGACTTTATTCTGAGCATATTACAGTGGATTCTCATTCCTCATTTGTGTCATGTTGTTCTTCATGCTGCAGAGGTAAGAAAATATCAAGGTAAGCTGTCGAGTCACAGTTTTCGAATTGTTTAGATCTAGATCTACTCATTCTAATTCAAATCTAATTGTTCAGAAATAATTTTATGGCTATATTGCTTTATACTGTTAAGATCTACTATATTGTAATGCTCAATGTTTAGATGTATTAGTTCAGATCTAATTGATGTATATGCTCAGTAATATTGCTCAGAAAGTTAGATCTATTGTCATGCTTAGTCATAAAGTTAGATCTATTGTTTTCTTATGGTTTAGATCTATTGATTTGCTTGCTCAGAAACTTGATCTATTGATTTGTTTACTTAGATATCTATGGTTCAAATCTAAGTTTCAGATCTATTGTCTTCCTATTGATTTCTGTTCTATTTAAGATCTATTATGATCTTGCTGATCTAGTTTTTCAGAAATTTGAAAAATGTACACTTTCTGTTTCTTCTCTCTAATTCTAACATGGTATCAGAGCTTAGGGTGTGAAAAGAGCTCAAGTGTGCAGACTTGAGCCTACGTAGATCCTATTCTTAGAATTTGTTTTGTAGATCAGAAATAAACAATGTCATCTTTTGTGGATTTGAGAAAGGGAACATGGTTTCCTTAATGATAAGGTACAAGGTTTATTGTCAACCTTCACTCTCATTAATAATTTTTTCATTCTAGACCTGAAATCTCTTGGGAAAAGGTAATTGTTTAATGCTCAATTATGCATTTGGAAAGGAATTTAATTTATTGTCATTTCCCTAAATTCTAACATTTAGAAAATGACTAGAACAGATTGAACTTAAAAGAAAGTTCAAAATTTAATTGTTAGTCAAGGTCCAAGGATGATACCTATTTCTACGTGCTAAGCATTGCTCTTTCAAAGGAATTGGTGTAGAGACCTCATCTAGCATGTATCCTACCGAGCAGAAAGATACTCCTTGAAAACTGTTTCTGCACATCTAAACCTTTGTGTCTCTATCAGACTTGGAAAGTTTGAAGGTTGTTAACTTTGTTTTTAATTAGCAAGTGAAATCTGAATGACTGTGACAAGCTCTACTTGAGCGGAGAATTTTTTGTCTCTTTAGTTTGGCCTTTGCCTTAACAAAGCCCCTTCACCACACCATGCTTCTCTCAGTCGGAGCTACTTCTATGACAAAGAAGATATCCATTACACGTTTTATTTTTGGACTAATTAATGTGGAGAGGATAGTGAAAGACTATTTTGTTTATTGTCTTGTACACTTGTGAGATGCAAATTTGGGTGCCAAAGAAAACCTTTTGAATCTTTGGTGGAGTTACCAATGCTAATTAACAGAGATTTCCTTGTTAAAAAAATCTGGAGGTTAGGATCCTTTATCTCTGGATTTTAAATGGGAGGGACTTCTAGTAATTCTTCTAGTTTACACTTGATTATCTATTTGATTTTCAAGACTTTTCTCTTTTTCTGTTTGACTGAAATTTAAATGATAACTCTTACCCTCTCTCAATTCTAAGCTAGGTCGATTTAATTAAAGGTCTGATACATAATGCTTGAGACTGTAACCATCATCTTAAGATCATAAGTGATAGGATTAAACTTTTATAATGTTATTGTTACTAATGCTTGGTAAGTGTTCAACTTTCTTTTAATAAGCTTTTGGTAAAATACAATAGCTTTGACAGAATCACTGGTAAAATAATTTTAATGAGAAATTGTGTAACTTTAGTAAATGACAACACCTTATGCACTTAATGGTCATCCATATGTTTTGTACTACAAAGAGTACATGAGCTTTAAAGTTAACCACAATACATTGAGTGGTGGAAACTTGGAAATAACTTTGGTATTTGGCTTTGAGGAAAACATGTGTGGGCTGACTTTTGTAAAAACATAATTTGGACAATGCAGTCTTTGGCCTCATTTTTTAAGACGTATTGTTTGCATATGGATGAATAATGTTTTATTCACAAGACAGTAGGATAACCACTTAAAGATATTGAAATTACTTGAACTAACAGATTTATATCAAACATCTTCATACACAGAAGAAGTCCTAGATCACTTGAGTTAGTAACATGCTACAAAGTTCAAGTATGTCTTAAGCTTAAGCAAGTTTCATGGATACTCCTTTTTACATTCATTCTTGTGATTACAAATGACAACAAGAAATACATGTTTACCTTCCTGTCATCTTTATGTATCCATGTTTCAATGGAATACTGTAAGAATCTCATGTGCATTTTTGTTATATGATCAAGGAAGTTGTGATCTCAGCACTTACTTATTTTTGATGTAAGCCAGGTCTTTCTCCCTGGTTTGGAAACCTCGCTGTCTGTTGGTTTTTTATCTCTGATATAAAATACAACATGTAACCTTTGAGTTATTTCCTTGGTTAAAAAAAGTCCAGCAAATTATCTTGGTAGTTGGGGTTTTTTTCTTTGTTTTGGGAACCCTACAGATATCGCTTTTTGAGTCCTTAGATTGTAATTGAACCATTATCCTTGGCACAGGAGCTCAAGAAGTCTGACTTAACTTTTCATATTTGGTACTGGCACCAAGAACATCTTGAAGAGATATGACACCAGAACAGAGTCAAAAGATCTTATAGGTTAAGAGGAAACAAATTTGCACATGACAGGGAGGCAGACATTTTATGAGACTTAGAGGGAGCAGTCCCTGCATATGAGTTAGTCCATGACCTACAGTAGAGATGCCAGCTTAGTAGAGTCAAGGGTTACTATCCGTTTCTTTTAAAGAAATTTTCTATTAAAAGGAAACCTGCCTGGTGCTGGGAAATACTAAAGAAAACAAAAAAACATTCAACACCTAAGGGCATTATTCAAAGAAAGCAAGAAACCAGATAAGTACTCCGGTCTTACAGCTAAATTGAATCTTGTGATTGATTCAGAACCTTCCACATTTGAACTGTGGGAAGATGCCTTGATAGAAGAATATTAAATCAATTCTAAAAAATGATGTATGGGCAGTGTTTTCAAAGACCTCATGACAAATCAGTGGTAACCTTCAATGGCCTTATAAGATAAAACCTACAACAAATGATTGTATTGAGGTTAAATTTGTGACTCGTGATTTCTCTCAAAAAGAAGGGATTATCTATGACAAGATCCTTACTTCCATCGAGATCTTTTGTCGCAATCTTTGATTTAGAAACTTCATCTATCTCTTAACAGTCTTTGATTTGGAAACTTCTACTTATGCAGTGCTTTAGGCTATGGAGCCCTGTTTCTTGCTGGACCAGGAAATCATTGCTGAATCCAAACTGAAGCAATATCCGGAAGTGCTCATCCGATCCACTATACTGCCCATCCAATCTGAATCTGTAAATCCATGGAGCATTACACCTCCACTGGAAGTGTATTTGAAACCATAAGCTATAGTTCATTGAACATATCTCAGAATATGCTTTACAACAATCATATGTATATGTTTCAGTTCACAGATGAACTGGTTGAGAGCATTTACCGCATAACAAATGTCTGGTCTCGTATGTACGAGATACATCAAAGACCCATGGCCCAATGATCTGCTGATATACAGTGGGGTTTTCTGGTTTTGAACCAGTAACCTGATCTTATAGTTTCTTTAGATTAAAGATCATTGGAGTGGTCATGGACTTGTAGTCCATCATGTCAAATCTGCGAAGCACATTAACTGCATATTTGCTCTTGTGAGAGAACCATCTCACTCGGTTTCTGCCACACCTCTAAGCTCAGAAAGTAATTTAAAAAGACCCAAGTCTTTTATTTCAACTTCTGCTGAAGAGCTCCCTCTTAATCTGAGCTATCAAAGATTTCATTTCCTGTAAGGAACATATCATCCTAAGATAACCGTATGATTTTGAATAATCTTTATATAAAGATTGGTATCTACAATACTCATGGTGAAGCCTAGACTTTGTAGAGAGACTGTCGATTCTTTTCTATGGATAGCTTCTTACTTAACTTCACTGTTAAGCAAAGACTACGACAAAAGATCATGATGGAAGTAAGGTTCTTGTCATAGATAATCCCTTCTTTCTGAGAGAAATCACGAGTCACAAATTTAACCTCAATACAATCATTCGTTGTAGGCTTTATCTTATAAGGCCATTGGAGGTTACCACTGATTTGTCATGAGGTCTTTGAAAACACTGCCCATATATCATTCTTCAGAATTGATTTAATATTCTTCTATCAAAGCATCTTCCCACAGTTCAAATGTGAAAGGTTCTGAATCAACCACAAGATTCAATTTAGCTATAAGACCAGAGTACTTATCTGGTTTCTTGCTTTCTTTGAATAATGCTCTTAGGTGCTGAATGCTTTTCTGTTTTCTTTAGTATTTCCTAGCACCAGACAGGTTTCCTTTTAATAGAAAATTTCTTTAAAAGAAACGGATAGTAATCCTTGACTCTACTAAGCTGCCATCTCTGTTGTAGGTTATGGTCTAACTCATATGTAGGGACTGCTCCCTCTGAGTCTCATAAAATGTCTGCCTCCTTGTCATGTGAAAATTTGCTTCCTCTTCACCTGTAAGATCTTTTGACTTTGTTCTGGTGTCATATCTCTTCAAGATGTTCTTGGTGCCAATACCAAATATGAAAAGCTGAGTCAGACTTCTTGAGCTCTTGTGCCAAGGATAATGGCTCAATTACAATCTAAGGACTCTTAAAAAGAGATATCTGTAGGGTTTCCAAAACGAAGAAAAAAAACCCCAACTACCAAGATAATTTGTTGGACTTTTTTAACCAAGGAAATAACCCAAAGGTTACATGTTGTCTTTTATATCAGAGATAAAAGACCAACAGACAGCGGGGTTTCCAAACCAGGGAGAAAGACCTAGCTTACATAAAAAATAAGTAAGTGTTGAGATCACAACTTCCTTGGTCATATAACAAAAATGCACATGAGATTCTGACAGTATTCCATTGGGACATGGATACATAAAGATGACAGGAAGGTAAACATGTATTTCTTGTTGTCATTTGTAGTCACAAGAATGAATGTAAAAAAGAGTATCCATGAAACTTGCTTAGGCTTAAGACATACATGAACTTTGCAGGCTGTTACTAACTCAAGTTATCTAGGACTTTTTCTGTGTATGAAGATGTTTGATATAAATCTGTTAGTTCAAGTAATTCCAATATCCTTAAGTGGTTATTCTACTGTCATTTGGATAAAACATTATTCATCCATATGCAAACAATACGTCTTAAAGAATGAGGCCAAAGACTGCATTGTCCAAATTATGTTCTTACAAAAGTCAACCCACACATGGTTTCCTCAAAGCCAAATACCAAAGTTATTTCCAAGTTTCCACCACTCAATGTATTGTGGTTAACTTTAAAGCTCGTGTACTCTTTGCAGTACAAAACATATGGATGACCATTAAGTGCATACGGTGCTGTCATTTGCTAAAGTTACACAGTTTTCCATTAAAATTCCTTTACTGGTGATTCTGTCAAAGCTATTGTATTTTACCAAAAGCTTATTAAAAGAAAGCTGAGCACTTACCAAGCATTAGTAACAATAACATTATAAAAGCTTAATCCTATCACTTATGATCTTAAGATGATGGTTACAGTCTCAAGTATTCTGTATTAGACCTTTAACTAACTCGGCCTAGCTCAGAAGTGAGATTGGGTAAGAGTAATCATTTAAATTTCAATCAAACAGGAGAAGAGAAAAGTCTTGAAAATCAAGTGTAAACTAGAGGAATTACTATGAGTTCCCCCCCCTTTAAAATCCAGAGATAAATGATCCTAACCTCCAGATTTTTTTAACAAGGAAATTTCTGTTAACTAGCATTGGTAACTCCACCAAAGATCCAAAAGTTTTTCTTTGGCACCCAAATTTGCATCTCACAAGTGTACAAGACAATAAACAAGATAGTCTTTCACTATCCTCTCCACATTAATTAGTTCAAAAATAAAACGTGTAATGGATATCTTTTTTGTCATAGAAGTAGCTCCGACTGAGAGAAACATGGTGTGGTGAAAAAGCTTTGTTAAGGCAGAGGCCAAACTAAAGAGACAAAAAATTTTCAGCTCAAGTAGAGCTTGCCACAGTCATTCAGATTTCACTTGCTAATTAAAAACAGAGTTAACTACCTTCAAACTTTCCAAGTCTGATAGAGACACAAAGGTTTAGATGTGTAGAAACAATTTCCAAGGAGTATCTTTTTGTTGGGTAGGATACATGCTAGATGAGGTCTCTACACCAATTTCTTTGAAAGAACAATGCTTAGCATGTGGAAATAGGTATCATCCTTGGACCTTGATTAACAATTAGATTTTGAACTTTCTTTTAAGCTCAATTTGTTATAGTCATTTTTCAAATGTTAGAATTTAGGGAAATGACAATAAATCAAATTCCTTTCCAAAGGCATAATTGAGCGTTAAACAATTACCTTTTCTCAAAAGATTTCAGGTCTAGGATGAAAAGACTGTTAATGAGAGTGAAGGTTGACAATAAACCTTGTAGCTTATCATTAAGGAAATCTTGTTCCCTTTCTCAAATCCACAAAGGAGAACATTGCTTATTTCTGATCTACAAAACAAATTCTAAGAATAGGATCTACGTAGGCTCAAGTCTGCACACTTGAACTCTTTTCATGCCCTAAGCTCTGATACCATGTTAGAATTAGGGAGAAGAAACAGAAAGTATACCTTTTTCAAATTTCTGAAAAACTAGATCATAGTAGATCTTAAATAGAACATAAATCAATAGGAAGACAATAGATCTGAAACTTAGATCTGAACCATAGATATCTAAGTAAGCAAATCAATAGATCAAGTTTCTGAGCAAACAAATCAATAGATCCAAACCATAAGAAAACAATAGATCTAACTTTCTGACTAAGCATGACAATAGATCTAACTTTCTGAGCAATATTTCTGAGTATATACATCAATTAGATTTGAACTAATACATATAAACATTGAGCATTACAATATAGTAGATCTGAACAGTATAAAGCAATATAGCCATAAAATTATTTCTGAACAATTAGATCTGAATTAGAATGAGTAGATCTAGATCTAAACAATTCGAAAACTGTGAGTCGACAGCTTACCTTGATATTTTCTTACCTCTGCAGCATGAAAAACAACATGACACAAATGAGAGTTGAGAATCCACTGTAGTATGCTCAAAATAAAGTCTAGAGTCATGGATCTGCCTCTAGGGTGAGATCACTCATCAAGAGAAGTATAGGACTGATCAATGTCCATATACTTCTCAAGGTAACTAATCAACTTTATCATCACTGCATATGGGATACATCCCTTATGTGGTCATGGCCACCTTCAAAGGAGGGTCATACACCAACAAACACCTGATCAAGGACCAGGTTGCCCCAGAAAATTTTTGGGGTCTTATCCACCAAGGTACAAGACCAAATATCAACCCATGTCTCAGACATGGGTACCCTGGAACATATCCAAGGGCCCTAGACATATCTAGGGACTTTAACTGCTTGGTCCCGGACCAAGAACCCCAGTCATCTACTGGGGGCCCTTACAAGGGTCTTCACTGCTTGGTCCCGGACCAAGAACCCCAATCATCTACTGGGGGCCCTTACAAGGGTCTTCACTGCTTGGTCCCAGATCAATAACCCCAGTCATCTACTGGGGGCCCTTACAAGGGTCTTTTGCTGCTTGGTCCCAGACTAAGAACCCCAGTCATCTATTGGGGGCCCTTACAAGGGTCTTTTGCCATGGCTTTGACTATTTGGTCCTAGACCAAATCCCCAGGAGTGCACTGGGGGGCCCTAGATCTCAGCTAGGGTTTTTGCCATCCTCCCAGAGAATGGCTCTTGCAACTGCTTTAAATTCAACAGGGTCCTTGCTAAGTCATAAGTTATTGATATATCTGGCTTCCAGGCTGTTGGATATACAATTAGACAAGGAAATTTTTAGGTGCAAAATTTAGCCCATGGGCGAAATTTGGGGGTTTGAAATTTTTAATGGGCAAATTTTTTCCATAGAAGGGGTTTACTATTGTTAGCCCACTATTTATTAAAAAACAATTATCCAACATATACTTATGAGGGAGGGGCGTGAAAAACTATTTTCTCCCTCTAAAATTTGGCTTGAACCCTTCATTGACACCTGATCTGCAAGAATGGAGATTTTTGTGAGCTATCTCGCCCCTTATCCTTCTTGGAAATGGAGCTTACAAATGCATTCACCCCCGATTTGTGTGGTTTGAAATTATTTTACTCAAAAATTGCCGACAGTTTGTGGATTGAAACCTTCATTCACCTCCTGATCTGCAAGAATGGAGGTTTTTGTGAGCTATTTCTCCCTTTATCCTTCTTGGAAAT